>CABHPQ010150373.1:7563-28011 GCA_902168405.1 Peromyscus aztecus
TGGATTTTAGTATGTGTTTCTTGCTTGATATTGTCCAGGAGTAATGAGGGATAATGACCTAGATAAGATGGAACTACAATCAATGCAAACAATATCAAGCAAGAAACACATACTAAAATCCAGAGAAGTCTAGAGCGTAGGTAAATGGTATGTTACAAAGATCATTCCAAAAGGTGTCCTACCCTAAAGAACCTGAATCTAATACTTAATATGTTCTATCTAAGAGATTTTATAATATATATATATTCACTAAGTTGTAACTATAACTGCTAGTCTTCAATCCCATCAAAGACCTGAGAGTCTGTGTTTGTTTTGTAAGTGGGCTCTGGGACTGGCGGGACTTGGGAGAGAAATTCTCCAGCAACAAATGGCACCCAACGGCTCAAATTTCCACCTTAAACTTAAAAATTTTTAATAATCAATTCTGGACAGAGCCAAAACCAGGTTCCTGCTTCATGTCTCATACGGGCAGCTAGCCGCAAAATGCGCGTTTGAGCTACTGGCAGCTTCCTGGCGTACGCGTTTGGCCGTCAGTATGGTGGGAATGAGATGTCTGCCAGTGGCACATTGTGCTGTATGCTGGATTTACTCTTTACTAATATAAAAAAAAAGAGAGGGAGAGAGAGAGGTTTCTGGGTTGCGCAGTGCCTCAATAAAACCATGGACCCACTATTTCTGAGAGTTGATCGCTCCCAGAGCTGGTGAAAGGCATAGCACCGCCATGTTGGAAAGCTAGGGTTGGTGGAGCCAGCAGCCACAGCGCCGTTTCGGTCTTAGAATGCTGCAGTTTGAAACAATAGGTTCACAATAAGACTGATTCAGATGAAATAGTTTACAATATATGTAAAAATGTATGTAGACATACAGTTACATAAACAAATAGTTTTTAAAAATAAAGTCTTTAAAATAAGCCACATAAAGATGGCTATCACACAAAAAATCTGGATTATGTTCTCTTTGATATTTGTAACTGAAGATAAACATTTGATTGTAAAAGCTATTGAGTTATGCCAAAATGTAAATTTTAAAGATACCTTGACTTCAAAATTTGGATGTAAGGATATGTTGCATTGGAAAAGAAGTTCTGCTTTTGTTTCCACAGAAAGCCAGAGGCTATGGATTTGTTGCAGACTAAGATGACCACCTGAAAGGTCTCCAATGACACCATGTCCCAGATGATCCAACATCCAGAACCATCTCAAGGCAACTGGCTCAGACGATACACCCTCATGGACTACTCCATAATCCTAAAATGTTCTTTCTGTCCCCATAAGATACAGCACCCCCCTCCAGCAGGAAGTAGTAAGAGAATCTACGCCCAAATTCCCAAATATACCAAGCTGGCTTTGGAGATGGAATGGGCTCACTCCCTCTCTAAACCCAGACATATTCCTAAAATAAAAGGTTAAAATATTCTTTTGTCTCATATCAGAAGAGCCCTCTGGTATGGGACAGAGAAAAACCAATATTTTTATTTAAAACAGGTTAATTAGAAATGCGATCTCTTTCTAAAAAAAGGGGGGATATGATATATATATATATATATAAGATATAGAGATGATAGGATAAAAAGCTAGACAATGATAGGCCTGAGCTAATGGCCAAGCAGTTTAAATAATGTAAGTGTCTGTGTGTTTATTTTATACGTGGGTTGTGGAACTGCGGGGTTTGGTGGGAGCTCTCCAGCAACACCCTGCCTTTCACAAGGGAACACACCTGTCCTGCTTGGGACCTCTAATTGTAATGAGTCATATTCTTCCAGAGAAATACATGAACACTTTCTTGGACTAGAAAGATGCATTGGTCAGCCTCCTATTTGCAAGGATGATTCAATCCATCTTTGCTTTAAAGTGGGCAGACCAAGAGGGAAATTATAGTGCACAATTTACTAGACCAGGCTGCCACAAGGAATTAAAAATTCTCCAACCCTTCCCTCAGTTCTCCTGCCCTTCCCTCAGTGGTTTCCCAGGATTATAGCCTTACAATATGTAAATAGCATCCTCTTCATCTCTAGAATTACAGTAAATTATAAGAGGGTCACCAAGGAACTGCTGTAAGGGTTACAGACTTTGGGCTATAGAATGTTGACTAAGAAAGCTCAACTTTGTACATCAGAGGCTACCAGCTGAGAAGAGGCAAAAAGTCTGTTGCAACATGGGATTGATGCCATCATTCAGATTCCAATTCCAAAGACTAAGAGACAAGTTCAAGAGTTCTTAGGTGCAGCTGGATATTTCTGCCTCACGATACAAAAGTTTGTGGAAATTGCAAGGTCTCTATATACTAGCACTGAGGCTTAACCCATTCATCTGGCATGTGGGCCTAAACCTCATAGCACAAAGTGGGACACAGATCCCATAACATAGACTGAGACAAACAGAAGGTATTTGAGGCTTTAAAAACAGCTCTGACTTGGGGTCCAGCCCTAGCACTTCCAGGTGTCTCAAAACCTTTTCATCTGTTTGTCCATTAAACAAAAGACATTGCAAAGAGTGATTTAATGCAAACGTTGGAGCCATGGAAATACCCTGTCATATACATGTCCAAATGATTGTACATTGTAGTCATAGGATGGCCTAGCTGTCTAAGAGCTGTGTCAGCTACTGATCGTTAAGTAACAATAAACAAATCAACCAAAAATTAATTCTAATTCAGGATCTTATACTCATAATATCTCAAGCCAGGTACTGCCCAGAGTGCAGAATTTATTGATCTGACTCAGACTCTCAGATAGGAAAAAAGAAAATATACCAATATATACACAGGCATATATAAGCTATGTTTTTATTACCGTATATGTCCTTGCTATGACCTGTAGGGAAAGGGGGCTTCTGACCACTTGGGGAAGGACATTAAAAACAAAGAGAAAATCTGGGCCCTCTGAGGGACTATTTGACATCACCTGTTAATTGCTGTCCTCCACTGTTG
Source organism: Peromyscus aztecus (assembly GCA_902168405.1). Lineage (NCBI taxonomy): Eukaryota > Metazoa > Chordata > Mammalia > Rodentia > Cricetidae > Peromyscus > Peromyscus aztecus. The sequence continues at coordinate 10,492 of CABHPQ010150373.1, forward strand.
AGTACATTAAAAATGATGACTCCTCTGAAGCAAGAGTTAACCAGATTGCTGATCTGGTTGCCTGACAAATGGCCATAATACCAGTGGCATCTATAGAAACTATGGTGACATACCTTGACCTGGTGCTACCAGAGACTTCATGGTACAACCAAGAGGAACAAGAGATACAAATGTAATTGGACAGCTTGAACACACAGGTTGATAGAAACCAGAGGGAAGGATCATTCTCCCTGAAACAATTAGCATGACTCTGGTAACTGATCTTCAACAGGTTACTCAGCTGTGATGTACAAAACTTTCTGAGTTGCTCAGTTCAAGGTATGCTATGCTTAGATTAGACAGCTTGGCATGAGATGGGATGTTTCAGCCAAATACTAGGTTTGTGCTCAAGTAAATTCAAAACAGAGTATTTACTTAGGGGTCTGAATGAGAGGCCAACACCTGAAAAAACTCTGGGAAACTGATTTTGCCAAGAACTCACCTACCAGAGGAGGATATGAGTACTTGGTACATTTTATAAACACCTTTTCCAAGTGAGTAGAAGTTTTCCACAACCAGAACTGTTCAAACAGTAGTTTAAAAGCTCCTCTAGTAACTGGTCGCCTGATTTGGCCTTCCCTTAACAAAAGGGTCAATCAATGCCCTATTCTTCATAGCCAAATTCTCCCAATTACTATCTAAAGCTTTGAACATAAATTAAAACCTTAATTATAGATATAGACCTCATAATTATGGACAGGTATAAAAAATGTAAACATGATGTTAAAAAATGAACTTATCTCACACTAGAGTCCAGTGAAGGGGGAATAGATATTTCCTTTACTTTATTTCAGGTCTGTTGTACTACATATAGGGAGGGATTTACCAAACATGATATTATAATTGAAAAAAACTCCCCCACTACTTCCCCAGATCAGAGACCAGCAGTTGACATAACTCTCTAACCATTCCATTCTCAAGTCAATACAAGTTCTCCAGTCCTCAATAAAGACTATTCATAGATCTATCTGAAAGACTCAGCTGATCCTTCTGATTCCACTACCAGTAGTGCCTCATTTGAGCCAGGTAATACTGTCTGGGTCAAGTGGATATCCAAGGTGGTGCTGAAACCAGATTGAAAAGACCCTAAACAGTGATTCTCTTCACGCCTATTGCCATGAAGGTAGCTGGCATTATGCCCTAGATCCACCACACCTAGGTCAGCAGAGTGGAAGCCACCAACAGTCATGTCAAGTGGACTCTCTACAGACTATGGACTCATTTAAATTAAGATTTCATCAGTCCCCAGGCCCTTCCACTTCCCACCCTTTACCTCCTCCAGAGTCTTGTGTTTTCCCTATACATATAAGTGTAGTGTCATGATCCAATCCCCATCAGCCTCAGTTCTTAGCCTGGAAACTGAGGAAGACACAGAAAGATGATAGCTAGCATGACTACAGACCAACAACCCATCGTCCATCATGACCACTGTTCACTGACGCTCACTTTAAATGTCTGGTGATGCTGAGGAAAGAAAAGATTGGGAATTTATTTTGTGAGACAAAAATACAGTTTGACTCCTCCCCTGTTGGTAGGAATGCAAACTTGTACAAGCACTCTGGAAATCAGTATGGTGGTTTCTCAGAAAATTGGGAATTAGTCTTCCTCAAGACCCAGGTATATCACTCTTGGACGTATACCCAAGGAATGCTCAATCTTACCACAAGGACACATGCTCAACTATGTTCATAACAGCATTATTGGTAATAGCCAGAACCTGGAAACAACCTAGATGCCCCTCAACTGAAGAACAGATAAAGAAAATGTGGCACATATACACAATGGAGTACTACTCAGCAGTAAAAAGCAATGATATCATGAAATTTGCAGGAAAATGGATGGAACTAGAAAATATCATCCTTAGTGAGGTAATCCAGACTCAGAAGGGCAAACATAGTATGTACTCACTCATAAGTGGATACTAAATGTGAGGGAAGGGATGGCCAGACTGCAACCCACAACTCCAGAGAGGCTAGCTAACAGGGAAAGACCCTAGGAGGGACACATGAATGACCCAGCGAAGGAGAAGTGGATGAGATGTACATGAGTGGACTGGGTGTGGCGGGGTGGCAGAGGGCAAGGAGTGGGGGATGAGAGTGCAGGGAAATGGGAGGGTCAAGCTGGTACAGGGACACAGTGGGAGGGCAGTGAGGAAGATGCCATGATAGATGAGGACATCATGGGAATAGGAAGAGGCAGGGTGCTGGGGTGGCTCTCAGGAGTCCACAAGATTGACCCCACCTTGGTCTTCTGGCAGTGGTCCAGAGGGTGCCTGGACTGGTCTACTCTGGTGACCAGCCTAGCAAATAACCTAACTGTCATCATAGAGCCTTTGTCCAGTGACTGACGGAAGCAGATACAGAGGTCCACAGCCAGGCACCAGGCTGAGCTCCAGGAATCCAATTGATGAGAGATACTGCAGGCGAGGGATGTCGAGATCATGATGGGAGGATGTGCAGAGATGACTAGCCACACTAGTGGAAGCCCATGAACTGTGGACTGGTGGCTGTGGAGCTACCATGGGACTGGACTAGGCCCTCTGGATACAGAAGACGTTGTTTGGCTCAAACTATTTGGGGGGCCCCAGGCAGGGGGATCAGGATCTGTCCCTGGTCTATGGGCAGGCTTCTAGAACCAGTGCCTGTGGTGTGACACCTTGCACAGCCTTGGTGCAGTGGGAAGGGGCTTGAACCTGCCTAGGCTCAATGTGCTGGGTTCTGCTGACTCCCCATGGGAGATCTCGATTTGGGGGATGTGGGGATGTGGGGTTGGCTTGGGAAAGAGGGCTGGGGGGTGGGAGGAGGGAGGAGGAGGGATCTGTGGATAGTATGTGGAGTGAGTAGAAAATTTCTTAATAAAGAAAAATGAAAACAAAATACAGAGTTTGCAGTTCTATGCATGCCCTGTAGATGGGCCCTCTCGTTGCCAAAGAACTCCCAAAAGCCAATGATGTGTGCACAAGCTCAGTAGGCACAGATAGATGGAGAAGGGTCGCAGAGGATCCTATCCCTCACTGACAAAATACTTCCTACCTTTATATTCAGAGAAGGAAGGAGTCACTTACTCTGTTTTTTCCCCACTGGTTACTCCACCAGGATTAAGGGCAAAGTCCCAATTCACCTGTCACACATATGGCCCTGATTAAATAAAATAGGACACACTTCACAACCCAAACTCATGAATGTGGGAAAGTGATCAGATTATAGTGTTTCTGGCCCCTAGGAAAATAGCATAGACTCAAAACAAGTATAATTAAAAATGTATTGATTACTACTAGCGGGACAACAATCTCTGAGACAAACTAGTGATTCCCTTGCTAAGTGGTGTGAGGAGGGAAGGATTTTTAAAGTAAAAAAACATAGTATAACTGTAAGGTTTTTACTCCCTCATACCAGCTGCTTGATGCAGGGATGTGGGAGACAGAGTCAAGACAAGATTCCCGGGAAGCAGACTCTGGAGACCAGCATTGAGGTACAGATTTGGTTTAATGTGTATGTCCACTGGCATATATGCATACATTACCCAGTCAGCAAAGGTCATATCAAGTTACTGTTCAATAAGTTCCAATAACACACAACCCATGTTATATGAGGGTGTATAAGCAATATGTCCTGGAAGTGTGTCTGCAGAAAAAGGGCAGGAAGCAGGCAACACCCTGAGCTTTGGCACTGAATTAGAGGGTCTCCAGTACCTGGGACTCCATTATGAGTCATCTAGTGTTCCAGAGTATGGTGATATTTTAATTGTACTGAAATGTGATTTTATTTGTATGTTAATAAATAAAGTTGCCTGAGGGTCAGAGCTAATAGCATGCCATAGCAGAAGCTGGGTGGTGGTGGTGCACGCCTTTAATCCCAGCACTCGGGAGGCAGAGGCAGGGGGATCTCTGTGAGTTCGAGGCCAGCCTGGGCTACCATGTGAGTTCCAGGAATGGTGCAAAGCTACACAGAGAAACCCTGTCTCGAAAAACCAAAAAAAAAAAAAAAAAAGAAAGATAACTAAACTCATAAGAAAATTACAGCATTAAAGAAAACATTACTGTGATTATGCAAGAAGTCAGTAATATGGGAGACACTCTTCAGTAGAACTGCCTGCAAGTTGTGCATGAAACTCTACTGAGTCTGGGATTAGACGTAGGAATTTTGAAGGTTGCCTTGAAGTCTTCAACTATCATGTAAATATTCTTTCACACTACTTTTATTAAGAAAACTTATTAACTCACAAGAATCTTTAAAAGAAAAAAAAGATAGCCAAAAGTTTTTAAGTTTTAAAAGAGTTAAAGGACATAAAACATATAAGAAAAAATAAAATAAAAATATTGAGAAAAATATGTATAAGAGAAACATTTATGTATAAGCAGTTGAGAGACACAATTAAAACTGAGCAAATTATAACTAATTCTAATAAGTGATTACTAGAGAAAATGGTTCAGATTCATATTAAAAGTAGTAGTATTTCTTCCATCATAATTTCATGTAAATATATTTATTAAAAATTTTAATAAACATGAGAAAACAACACAGAAACAATACAGCAATGCAATGGGAGAAGACCACATGAACTCGGACAAGTGGTGGCCACCTTCATCCACACACCAAAACCAGAGGACAGTAGGTCATCCTCTCTGCCCTGGTCTGCTCATCTGATCTCACCTTTGTCTCTCCAAAAGTCCAGACTTCAAAGAAGAACAAACTACCCACCAATTTGTCTGAGCTTCAGAAGTACAGTGGCCAGCAATTCTTACCTTTGTCTTGCATACTGGGCTCCCTGTGGCCTAAGAAGTTCACCTTGGACTTGCTTCCTCTGGGGCCTAACCACTAGTAGCAGTATTTAATTTGTGGCAGTCATGGTCTCAGGCTTCCCAGACTTCCAAATAAACCAGGGCCTACCCAGAATTCATGTCCTGGAGTCTGCTCTATTCCAGGGACCTTGCTGGGTTATGAAATTCCCAAACCCTGGATAAAGAACATAGATTTAATCCAATTATACTTACAATTTTTATTGTTTATTATTATCAGGGCAACAATCTCTGAGACAAACTTGAGAATGCCTTGTTAAGTGAGGGGGGAGTATTTTTAAAGGCAAAAACCACAGGAAGAACTTGAGACTCTTCTCAAGCAAGCCAGGAGCTGTTTTTATCTGCCAAGATTAGGTAGTCAAGGAAATCTCAAAATAGTCCTTGACTGTCTGCACATGTAGATTACAGAAGCCAAAGAGAAGTTAGTCATATCATAACATGTAGATGGCCATGAGTATACATTTCTGGATTGAGGACACTGTCAGGGTTACTATGAACTTCTCCTCAAGGAACTGGAGTCAATGACAAATAGCTAGTGGGTACCAAGATTTGTGCCTAGAAAAAATAAGTTTCTTTAGCCACCACAAGGGGATGGAGTTTTGTAAAAGTAGGAAATAAAGAAAAAGGTGTGGAAAGAGCATGACCAGGATGCATTAAATACAAGCAGAAGCTTATAGGATATTGTTAAATACTAAATTAATATTTTTATTGTTCTCTGATATATTATATCCTGACCATAGTTTTCCCTCCCTCCCCTCCCTCAATATCTCCCCTAGCCCTAGTCTCTCCCACCCACCTCTCTTCTCCCCCATACACATTCTTCCTCCATTTCCACTCAGAAAAGGGCAGACATCCCAGGGGCATCAACCAAACATGGCATGATGTGCTATAATAAGACCAAACATATACCATCACATCAAGGCTGGATGAGACAATCCAGCAGGAGGAAAAGGGTCCCACAAGTAGGAAAAAGGGTCAGCAACCACCCCAACTCCCATTCTTAGGAATACCACAAGGCACAAATCTAATCAACTATAACATACACGCAGAGTATCTTGGTCAGATGCCTACAGGCTCCCTGATCTCTGAGAGTCCCCATGAGTCCCAGTCAATTGATTCTGTGGGCTGTGTGTATTTGCATCATGTCCCTGACCCCTCAGCTTCCTGAAAACCCTCTTCCCTTTCCTCCATAGGACTCCCTGAGCTCTGCTCAATGTTTGGCTCTGGGACTCTTCATCTGCATCCATCACTTGCTGGATGATGTCTCTCTGGTATCTTTGATGAGGATTCTGCTAGGCTCTGGTCCCAGAACACTCTGCAGACAGGAAAAACTGTGGGTCAAAGGATGTGGGGCTGAATTGGTTTCCCAATCCCTCCACTTGAGGTCTTTCCTGGTTATAGAATATGGCCACCAGTTCAGACTCCATGTCTCCCATTACTAGGAGTCCTTGCTAGGGTTACTGTTGTAGATTACATGGATTTTCCATTGCATGAGTTTTCCACCTTTCAGGGGAGGGACCCTGAAATGCCCTCCAGTTTCAATCATTTCTCCCTCCCCCAAGTTGATCCCTTCTGTTCCCAATCCTCCATCTATAGCTTCCCCCAAATCTATTCTATTTCCCCTTCCAAGGGAGATTCTTGCATTCCCCTTAGGGTCTGTGGATTGTAGCATGATTACTTAGTTTGCAACTAATATCCACTTATAAGTGAGTACATACCATGTTTTTCTTTCTCAGTCTGGGCTACCTCACTCAGAATGAGTTTTTTTTTTTAAGTTGCATTCATTTGTCTAGAAATTTCATGATGTCATTGTTTTTAAACAGCTGAGTAATACTCCATTGTGTAAATGTACCACATTTCTTTATCCATTCCTCACTTGAGGGCCATCTAGATTGTTTGGAGGTTCTGGCTATTAACGAATAAAGCTGCTATGAACATAGCTGTGTAAGTGTCATTGTGATATGATGGGGTATCCATTGATAATGTTCCCCAAAGTGGTATAGCTGGGTCTTGGGTTAGATCAATTCCCAGATTTCTGAGAAACTGCCATATTGATTTCCAAAATGGCTCTACAAACTTGCACTTACACCAGCACATGAGGAGTGTTCTTCTTGCTTCACATCCCTGACAGTATGAGCTGTCACTTGTGTTTTTGATATTATCCATTCTGAGAGGTATAAGATGGAATCTCAGCGATGTTTTGATTTCCATTTCCCTGATGGGTAAGGATGTTGAACATATCTTTAAGTGATTCTCAACAATTTGAGATTCTTCTGTTGAGAATTCTCTGTTTAGAGCTATACTCCATTTTTAATTGGATTATTTGGTTTGTTAATGTCTAGAGTTCTTTATATATTTTGGATATTAGCTCTGTCAAATGTGGAGATGGTGAAAATATTTTCCTACCCTGTTGACTGTCTTTTCATCTGATTGAGTATCCTTTGCCCTACAGAAGCTTTTAAGATTCTTGTGGACTAATTTGTGGATCTTAGTGCCTGCAAAATTGGTGTTTTGTTCAGGATGTAGTCTCCTGCACCAATGCGTTCAAGGATATTCCCCACTTTCTCTTCTATCATGCTCAGTGTATCTAGATTTATCTTAAGGTCTTTTATCCATTTGGACTTGAGTTTTGTGCATGACAATAGATATGGATCTATTTGCCTTCTTCTACATATCAACATCCAGTCTGCCAGCACCATTTTTTGAAGTTGTTTTCTTTTAGCGATTGTATATTCCTGGCTTCTTTATCAAGAATCTATTGTCCATAAGTATATGGATTTATATCTGGGTCAATTTGATTCCATTGATCAATGCACTTGTTTTTATGCCAATACAATGCAGAAGTTTTTTATTTTTATTTATTTTTTTATTCCTGAATCTCTGTAGTACAGCTTGAAGTCTGGGAAGAGATACCTTGAGGAGTTCTTTCATTTTGTAGGATTATTTTAGCTATCTTGAATGTTTTTGTTTTCCCATGTGAAGTTGAGTATTGTACTTTAAAGATCTGTAAAGGATTGTGTTAGAATTTTGATGAATATTGTGTTGAATCTGTAGTTTGCTTTTAGTAGGATGGCCATTGTTTCTATGTTAAGTCTACAGATGCATGAGCATAGGAGATCTATCTTCTGATATCTTCTTCAATTTCCTTCTTCAAAAACTTGAAGTTTTTATCATACATATTTTCACTTGTTTGACTAGAGTTACTCCAAGATATTTTATATTATTTGTGGCTACTGTGAATGGTGTTGTTTACCTGGTTTCTTTCTCATCATGTTTATCATTTGTATATAGGAGGACTACTGATCTTTCGACTTAATTTTGTATCCCATCACATTACTAAAGGTGTTTATCAGCTGTAGGACTTCCCTGGTAAAATTTTTGGAGTCATTTATATATACAATCATATCCTCTTCAAATAGTGAAAGTTTGACTTCTTCCTTTTGTATGCCCTTGTATCCTTTTTGTTGTCTTACTGCTCTAGCTAGAACTTCAAAAACTACATTGAATAGATATGGAAAGAGCAGACAACCATGTCTTGCTCCTGATTATATTGAAATTCTTTGAGTTTCTCTCCATTTAATTTTATTTTGCCTATACGCTTGCAGTGTATTGCCTTTATTATGTCTAGGTATGTCCCTGTATCCCTGATTGCTCAAAGACTTTTAACCTGAAGGAGTGTTGGATTTTATCAAAGATCTTTGGAGCATCTAATTAGATGAACATGTTTTTTCTTCTAGTCTTTTTATATGCTGGATTATTTTGACAGATTTTCATATGTCAAATGGGATGAAACCTATATAATCGTGGTGGATAATCTTCTGGTGTGTTCATGGATTCAGTTTGTATTTTATTGAATTTTTTGCATCTATGTTCATCAGGGAAATTGGTCAGTAATTCTCTTTCTTTGTTGAGTATTTGTGTGGTTTTGGAATCAGGGTGACTGTGGGTTCATAAGATTAAATTTTTAATGTTCCTTCTGTTTATATTTTGTGGAATAATTTGCAGAATATTGATATTAACTCTTATTTGAAAGTCTGGAACAATTCTATACTAAAACCAGCACACTCTGGGCTTTTTTTTCTGGTTGGGAGACTTTTAATGACAGCTTCTATTCCCTCAGGGGTTATAGGTCTGTTTAAATTGCTTGTCTGATCTTGATTTAACTTTAGTAATTGGTATGTATCAAGAAAATTATCCATTTCTTTCTGATTTTCCAATTGTGTGACATAAAGGTTTTTGGAGTATGGCCTAATGATATTTGGATTTCCTCAGTGTCTGTTGCTATTTCTCTCTTCATTTCTGATTTTGTTAAATTATATATCCTCTCTCTGCCTTTTAGTTACTTTGCATAAGTATACTTAAGCATACTTTGCATAAGGGTTTGTCTATCTTATTGATTTTCTCAAATAGTTAACTCTCTTTTTTTTCATTGATTCTTTATATTATTCTTCATTTTTATTTTATTGATTTCAGCTCTGAGTTTATTTCCTGCCTTCTACTTCTCTTAGGTGAGTTTGCTTCTTTTATTCTAGAGCTTTCAGGTGTGCTGGTAAGTTGCTAGTGTGAGATCTCTGAGATTTCTATGAAAGCACATATTTTATTGAATTCTAGGAAGTCTTTATTACCTTTATTTCTGCCTTCATGCAGTAGTCAAGCACTAAATTTATTTCCAAAAATAAACATATAACAGAAGTGCCTGGGGATCCATCCATGACTTATAAAGAATCAATATCAGCATGCAATTTTTCTCTCAGACTGACATTAAACTCACTATGTAGTCTAGGGAGGTATAAAATATGTCTTTCCTCCATCAGTCTTTCAATTTGATTACCAGACCATGTTTTCCACTTGTAACTTCTTTCTGTATCATTTATATCTTTATTCCTTATTTTGGATATGTTGCTGTTCCCTTTGTATAGTCTCAATATGATAATGAAGTTATGAATTTAGAAAATGTTTTGATATATTTATTTGTGATTCTGTACAAGGAGTTGTAATGACCCAAGACTTTCTAAGAGGTCTTGACTAAAGGACAGTGGTAACTTTAATTATATGTTTTCGTCCAAGTCTACTCTAGACTTGTAGGCCAGTCAGAGTCTTTGGCCAGTATCTCCCAGGAGTTGAAGTTGCAGCTTCTGAGGACAGAACTCTGCTTCCCAGGCAATGGTTATCCTCCTAAGGAATCTGCTTGAGGTTTTGCAAGTTCTCTTTTCAAACATTGTCTGACTTGCCTCTCTGCTAACCTTGGCCATTTGCCCACTGCAAATAGTATATAAAGTAGTGTACTTCTTAATAAATTTGCTTAATAAATATGCAAGACCTTCTGATCCAACTACTGTCTTCATCATCTTTATTTCTTATCCCTGACTTTCTCAGTCACTGTTTGGGACCATTATTCTTCTGTTTCAGACAAGTTCTGATTTTTCCAGTTTCATAGTACAATATGCTACAGATATTTCATCATTCAATTCACAGTTTTATTAAAGTATGATTTACTATATGATATATATATATACAGATACAGACACACACACATATATTCAGAGGAAATTTTTTTCAAACTTTTATATACATATTCACATGTACATGCAATAACAATAAATGAAAAAGGTCATGAATTTAAAAGAAAAGCAAAAAACAAAGAAAAGCACAAAAACAAAACCAGAAACTTCCTTCATTCCTACTTTCTACCATTTTATCCATTGAGTACTGACAAAGTACTTGCTTTATTTATAAAATGCAGGGATATTACTTATCTCTGACTACATAATCAGTTGAGTTCCCAAAGTTACCAGACTCTGCGTGATATATCTGCAAAATGTCTGTCCACCTGTGACAGATTCTATTTTCTGATCCTCCTGAGTCCTACCTCCCCCACAGAATACAGAGCCTGGATCTCCCTGGATCTGGACAGGTAAACACCAGAGTAGTATCTCAAGTGGGACTTTTCGGCCTGAGAGATGCGAGGTTCAGCTGCCTCTGTCTTGGAGTCATGATGTGCAGCTGGGCATAGGTCACATCACAGGACTCCTTGGATGCAGCAGCCTGGAGTGGGAGTAGGTAGAGTAAGGTCTGTGCTCAACACTGGGGGCCTGGGGAACTGGAGAGGTCAGGACCCACCTGATGGTCTCTCACTTGGTCTTCTTTTGCCTGCCTGTTTGAGTCCAGCAGTTCCTTTGGCATGAGGGAAAGAGAGGCGGGCTCTGCCCTTATGAGTCTGGAGGGTTTCACCTGAGCATACAAGTCTTTGGAGTGATCTCCCTCATGTTGGCTCTGCAGAAAAAAAGAAAACAAAGCACAAGGAGTGTATACTGATGCCCCAGAGGCTCTACTCCCACTCAATTTCTATGGGGTGGAAAAGTAACACTTTAGACATCTAAGTCAAACAATGTCATTGCTGATGGGGTCTCTGGAGCTTCCTGAGACCTCTGAGTGCCTGGCAGTTTCTTCCTGACTTCTGACATACTATCCATGCAAGGTGACCTCACTCCATGGGCTCCATCTTTTAGAAAGAGAATGTTCCTTCCCACATAACACCTGTACCTGCCATGTCCTGCTTTGATGTGTCAGTCCATCACATGTTTCTAGTATCCTCTCCACTCAGATTTCTCTTCAGAAGCCTATTTTCAGCCTTCCCTTTAAATTTACATTGATGATGTTCCCCTACACAACCACAACTAATTCCCTCTAATTCATTTCCCTCAAACACTTTGCAAGGCTCAGTCTCTGTGTCGTCTTCATCATATTCCATCCTATAGCTTGTCCCAGTGTGTGGGGAATTCTGTTCTCTCTGTATCTGCTATTCCCACAGGAGGCATGGTCAAGAGTGAGATCCAGGAAATTGGAAAAGGAGTCAAGCAGCAGACGGCTGGCTTTGCAAATATGAGTGACTGAGTTAGATACCCAGTGCCCACATTTAAAACAAAAGCCAAGCAAGAATGCACATGCCTAGTACCCAAGCACTGGGAAAGGGAGACTGGTGTTCAAGGCTCAATGATAGCAATCTAGCCAATCAATGATCTTCAGGGTCATTGAGGGACTCTGTCTCAGAAAATGAGGTGGAATAAAATAGAAGACATCGATTGTTGACCTCTATCATCTACCTGTTCTTATACATATGTGCACACAAACATTGTCAGGTACAGTGTTCTCATATATTCATATTTCCTGTTCAATTACTTGTTAGTTTTATCGATAATATTAAGCCTTATGCATTCAAAGTAATCACTTTACCCTTGGACTAGCTTCAGACACTTACCTAGTCTTCTAAGACCAGGATGCATGCTAGCAAGCAGAGAGATGCTGTGAGAACAGAATGTATGGCCATATGGCCAAAAGTAAAGAAAGAAAGGGTGAGGTCATACAACACAGAAGACAAGTGCTTCCAGAATCAAGAAGCCAGCTGTGGGTAATGCTGGGGGCTGAAAAAGGACAGTGAATGATCCCAAGGTAAAGTGGATCATAAGTTCATAGCATTGTGCAAAAGAGTCTCACCATAATGTCCAGCTCCATGCTCTCTTTAATCTGTGTTCCCTTCACCATGGTATCTGTCATAACAGAACATACAGGTCTTCCCCTGACCAAATTCCTAGGACTTCTCACCTCCCCAGTTACCTGCCCTCTCCCAGATAGCAACAGAAGAAAGGGAATGTTGGGAAAGGGTCCATAATCAGTGTTTGGCAAGTGTCATAGTGACGTGGTGTCTCAGAGAAGTTACCCAGACCCTCCATCACCCCTGTGGTGCTGAAACCTCAAACATTTCCCTCCCAAGGGCCCTCTTTCTCTCACACAAGGTTTCCTCCTGGACAGCAGCAGCTGGGCTAGATATGGAGAGAAAAAAGAATGTCAAGTGGCAGTGAGGGGAGGCAGGCAGGTGGGGGTCTAGGTTGCTGGCCTTGAGTTACCTCTTCTGGATTCCTCTGTCCCTGGTCACTGGCTTTCCAGCTCCTGCAGAATGTTGCAAGTTGGTTGCTGTCTGGACTGCAAGAAAGAGAAGAGTCTCAGTCATGAGGGTGGAGCATCCTTACCTAGAACCTTTAGGGAAGGAAGGGAACTTTGCAACTCATTTCATATGTGTATGTGTTCAAATGTTCCAGGAGATGGAACAGCTCATATGATACTTGATACTTCATAAGTTTTAAGATCATATTGATAATCTGAGTTTCACAGAAGTGTTTCTAAAGTGATATCTCCCCATCTGGGTTTTCCTAGGCTGGCTTGCCTAGTCCCTGCTTGGGTAGCCAACAGGGGATGTACTACCCTCCGTGACCATGACACTCACACTCTACTCACCTCCCTTGCTGCATTTTTTCTGGTGCCTGAGTCTGAGCAGAAGGAATAGGGTAAGAAGGAAGAGCAGCAGGATGAATCCCACAGAAACTCCAATCAAAATCTTCTGGTATCTTGCTAGTCCTGGGATATAGATAACATGAATGAGGATTGGGGTGAGAGGCACATACTGAGTCTTTATATTCACTACCTCCCAACCTCATAGCCATACAATAAGAGACTGACTCTCATTACTCCAGAAAGTTCACCTGCTGGTCACCCAGCAGGAAAGAGCATTGCTGAGGATTGAACACAAGAAATTCAGCCTTCAGCCTTATTCCCTACTCTGGAGCTAAACTGCATAAACTGGAAGGAAGGAGCCTGAGTGCTCTGAACTGACTGTGTCATGTACGGCTACACAGTGTCACGATCACAATGTCAGATGGGGCAAGACAATTGCAGAAGTGGTTTCTAGAGAATTTCTCTGTATGAGAAGGACACAGATAAGATCAGCACTAGAAAGAACTTAACATCTAGTCCAGAGCATACTTATAGAAACCGAGAATCACACAGGAGAGGTGCTTGTCCGTGTGAATCTGTCAGAAAAGACTGCATCTACCCCATATCTAGATTGAGTCCCTGGACCAATCCTGTAACAGAGTTCTGGTTTAGAGTTCTGTGGTAAGACTCCATGGGGTGAAGGACTAGTTTTCAGGGCATCATGGGATGGGATAGGGAAACTGTGGGAAGTTACTTCCTGCTCTCATTCACATGCTTCTCTCTCCTAGGATAGATGTCAAATATCACTCTTTGTCAGGATGATTCTATTACGTCCTAGCCTGTGAGCCTCTTTGGTTCTGGGGACCATGTTGAGCACACTGCTTGAATTCCAGCATCCTGGTCAACATGCAAGCTGATAGAGAAGTAAAGACTTACAGGGTCTGAGAGATTTCACACTCTGGAATGGAACAAACTCCTAGACAGGAAAATCTAACACTTCTATTGATATGAACCTTGTGGCCTCAGGAAACTTGGTAATAGGACAATGGGAGGGGGTGATGGGGAAATGTCTGATCTAATTATCTCAGTTCTTCTCAGTCTTACATCTACACTGAAGCCTCTCCAGAACCTTGCAGCTGCCTACCTGGAACATACTGAATTTCCCTAAAGAGGGTAGAATGAGTATTAATCAAGGAATCCCAGTTTGCCTCTGTATCATTAACTACTACTCCTGAAAATTAACTAATTCTCATCCCAGTCAAGAGCTTCCAAGGTCAAGTATCCAGTACTCTCCTCTGATCTCACACATGTCAGGGCCATCTCACCTGAGACTATGATCTCCACAGAGGCACTGGGTTGTGACAACAGGTATGGAGATGATCTTTGAGAACCAAAGCACATGTAGGTACCCCCAAGGGATGGGGTCACAGCACTCATGGAGAACTCTGCCTGATATTCTGAATCTTGGAGCTTTGATATTTGACGCATGTGGGAATGGAATGCACCCTCCTTGAACAGAAGGAAACTGTCCACTGGGATTGATGATTTACACAACAGGGTCACATTCTCTCCTGAGGACACGGTGGTGCCTGGATGCACTGAGAGGTTGGGTGTGACAAAGAGTTGTCCTAGAGAGAAGAAGGGTGAGTGAGGGGCTACAGTCATTGTTCTGAGACCCTTTTTCATTACATAGTCTTCTATATTTTCCCTGAATGCCATTCATCTACTCCCCTCTCCACAGATCTGTTCCTCCTAAGATGATCTTCATCATCTTGACCATCAATCACTGGCCTCCCCAAAGCTGACCATGTTCAGAGTCTGGGTTCCTGAGAGAATGCACTATGTTCCTCACCTGTAATCAGGATGTCCAGAGGGTCACTGGGGGCTGACCACTCAGAAGAGATGCCGTATGAACCAATGCATCTATACCGGCCACCAGTGGTGAAATTCACAGAGTGTAAGGTGAAGTTTGCATGAGACTCTCCAGCCTGGGTAAAATGGGCAGACATCTGTGGGACATCACTTCTGCCCTCCTTGGAAAGAGCAAATCTGTCATAACTCGTGTTTGAGTAACAGTGGAGGGTCAGCTTCTCTCCAGGTGCCAGGAGAGGTCTTTGCTGGGTTATCAAGGAGGGCTTCCTGGATGACCCTGGAAGAAGGATATGTAGAAAGGCATCAGGTCCTCTCTTGCTATACAATCCTCTGCTGGCTAAGTTTAAGTCAGCTGGACACAAGCTAGAGTCACTGGAGAAGAGGGAACATCAACCAAGGAAAAGGCTCAATAAGATTAGGCTGCACACATTCCTGTATGGAATTTTGTTAATTAAGAATTCACAGGGGAGGGCCCATCCCATTGTGCATGGTACCATCCCTGGGCATGTAGTCCTGGGTTCTATATGAAAGCAGGCTGAGCAAGGCAGTAAGCAGCAACCCTCCAGGGCTTCTGCATCAACTCCTGCCTCCAGGTTCCTGCCCTGTTAGAGTTGCTCCCCTAACTTCCTTTGAGGATAAAGAGTGCAGTAAAAGTGTAAGCCAAATAAAATCTTTCTCCACACTTGCTGTTTGTCATGGTATGTCATTTCAATAATACAATCCTAACTAGGACAATAACCTCTCCTACCCTGTTCTGACAGTGTCAGAGTCTCTCATAATCTGGGTCATAGCAGTCGAGATCTCCCTTCAGCCATCATGGCTGGAACCATCCTCAGGGCAGTAGAGCTAGTGATAAAGTGTTCCTAGTCAAAAATCAGATGAGTGAATAAGTCTTCCTCACCTGAGACATATATCTCCAGAAGGTTACTGGCCTCGGACCAGACATGTGATTTACTTTTGAAGTATCCATAACATCTAAAAGGCCCACACATTCTGGATGTCACAGGGACCTTAGGAAACAGAGCCTGGGACTGTCCAGTGTGTATACACTGTGCTTTGAGGGACCTGGAGAAACTCCGATTTTCCCCAGTCACAATGAACCAATCATATCCTTTTAATGAGACACACTTGAGAGTCACATGCCCACCTGAGGTCACCACAGGACTGGGCAAGGCTAACAGAGTAGGTTTACCTTTTTAGACTCCTAGGAGAAGAAAAAAGGGCCTATTAAATGATACATTGTTTCCAGCAGCTGGACTGTGGGTGAAAACATTTGGGAGATGTATTTCCTGAGGGAAAATGTAGAGGACATGATGTACTTGATCTCACAAATTTGTAACATGGGAGAAATCAGGAAAGTTATCCATGCAGTGTGTCTGCTCAACTGATGGAATAAATACCCATTTTCTATCAAGAGAGCTGGGAGTGGATGTTGTTAATAACCAGGTGACCATCAATCTGTAGCTCCAGACATCCCCTGAATACCCCAGAATGTTTATCCCAGACTCTGTCTCCCCAGACTTTATCATTAGCTCTCAGTTAATAAAGCCCATTCTTGGGGAAGATGTGCTATACACTTTATAGCCTGCTGAACGATACACTATGTCAGTCAGAGACCACACCAGATTACAGGCCCTTTAGCTATAGAACTCATCTTCATGGCCACTTCTGAGTTGAGTTTTGATGCAATTAGACCTAGTTGTTCAAGGAGTTTCTATTACACCAGGAAACTTTTTGTCCAGATTTGTACTGTATTTAAATTTGCTTGCAATAAGTGACCAGGTTTCAGGATTTTAAGAGTATGAACTGGCAGTTACTGTGTCAGCCTGATCTGAGTTTTCCTTATTACACCATGTGGGTCATTTCCCTGCCAGCTGCAGAGATCTCAGGGGCCCCACAGGAAAATCTGAAGACTGTGACCCTTAGTGTCCACTCACCTGGCACCACCACCTCCAGAGGGTCACTGTGCTGTGTCCATCCAGCAGAGCTATAACAGTAACAACGATATCGTCCTGCATTATGCTCTGTCATGGATGGGATGAAAAACATAGCACTGTGATCAGGCAATGGTGCAGTTAATCTACCCCAGGGTGCAGGGCTTCCTTCTTTATACAGGAAATATATTTGAGTTTCCATGGTTCCCTTACACCAGATTGTCACAGGATTCCCTGAGGTGATCACAGAGCCTGGATCAGCCCAGATGTTGGGTTTCTGGAGGGTCCCTGAAAAGAGAAAAGTGAGAGGGATGTGGGACTTAAAACAGTTCCACAGTGAATATGATACTCAGACTTTACCCTTGAATAACAGGACACATTGAACCATGTGAACATCCATCTCTCTGCTGACCCTCCCAAGCTCCATTCTCAGAACAGCCCTCAATACTTTCTGTATCTTGACTCCCATAGTCTGTATGTTCTATATGTCGGTTCAGGAACCTGCCCTTCCCTGTACTTATCAAACATTAGGATTTCCTGGGGAAACCTGTTTCATGTTCACTGTCATTCAATAGAGAGCCTGGGGCTTCCTCACCTGAGACTAGAAGC
>CABHPQ010150374.1:0-12148 GCA_902168405.1 Peromyscus aztecus
GTTCCCTGTATTCCTGATCGCTCCAAGACCTTTATCATGAAGGGGTGTTGGATTTTGTCAAATGCCTTTTCTGCATCTAGTGAGATGATCATGTGGTTTTTTTCTTTCAGTTTGTTTATATGGTGTATTACATTGACAGACTTTCATATGTTGAACCACCCTTGCATCCCTGGGATGAAGCCTACTTGATCATGGTGGATAATTGTTTTGATGTGTTCTTGGAGTCTGTTTGCCAGTATTTTATTGAGTATCTTTGCATCAATGTTCATGAGGGAGATCGGTCTGTAGTTCTCTTTCTTTGTTGTATCCTTGTTTGGTTTAGGAATCAGGGTAATTGTAGCCTCATAGAAGGAGTTTGGTAATGTTCCTTCTGTTTCTACTGTGTGGAACAATTTAGAGAGTATTGGTATTAACTCTTCTTTGAAGATCTGGTAGAATTCTGCATTGAAACCATCTGGTCCTGGGCTTTTTTTTTTTGCTTGGGAGACTTTTAATGATTGTTTCTATTTCGTTAGGGGTTATTGGACTATTTAAATAGTTTATCTGGTCTTGATTTAACTTAGGTGTGTGGTACCTATCCAGAAAATTATCCATTTCTTTTAGATTTTCCAGTTTTGTGGAATAGAGGTTTTTGAAGTATGACCTGATGATTCTCTGAATTTCCTCAATGTCTGTTGTTATGTCCCCCTTTTCATTTCTGATTTTGTTAATCTGGATGCTCTCTCTATTTCTTTTGGTTAGTTTGGATAAGGCCTTGTCTATCTTGTTGATTTTCTCAAAGAACCAACTCTTTGTTTCATTGATTTTTTGTATTGTTCTGTTTGTTTCTATTTTATTGATGTCAGCTCTCACTTTGATGATTTCCTGGCGTCTATTCTTCCTGGGAGACTTTGCTTCTTCTTGTTCTAGAGCTTTTAGGTGTGCAGTTAAGTGACTAGTGTGAGATTTCTCCAACTTCTTTATGTGAGCATTTAGTGCTATGAATTTCCCTCTTAGCACTGCTTTCATAGTGTCCCATAGGTTTGGGTATGTGATGTCTTCATTTTCGTTGATCTCTAGGAAGTCTTTAATTTCTTTCTTTATTTCTTCCTTAACCCATTGGTGATTCAGTTGAGCATTATTCAGTTTCCATGAGATTGTAGGTTTTCTGTAGTTTTTGTTGTTGTTGAAATCTAACTTTAAACCATGGTGGTCTGATAGAACACAGGAGGTTATTCCAATTGTTTTGTATCTGTTGAGATCTGCTTTGTGGCTAAGTATGTGGTTGATTTTAGAGAAGGTTCCATGGGGTGCTGAGAAGAAGGTATATTCTTTTTTGTTAGGGTGGAATGTTCTGTAGATATCATTTAAGTCCATTTGAGTCATGACATCAGTTAAGTCCTTTATTTCTCTGTTAAGTTTTGATTTGGGAGATCTGTCCAGTGGTGAAAGTGGGGTGTTGAAGTCTCCCACTATTAATGTGTGGGGTTGTATATGTGGTTTAAGCTTTAGTAGTGTTTCTTTTACATATGTGGGTGCCCTTGTGTTTGGGGCATAAATGTTCAGAATTGAAACTTCCTCTTGGTGGATCTTTCCTGTGATGAATATGTAATGCCCTTCTTGATCTCTTTTGATTGATTTTAGTTTGAAGTCTATTTTGTTGGATATCAGGATGGCTACACCCACTTGTTTCTTAAGACCGCTTGATTGGAAAGTCTTTTCCCAGCCTTTTATTCTTAGGTAGTGTCTGTCTTTGTATTTGAGGTATGTTTCTTGTATGCAGCAGAAAGATGGGTCCTGCTTTCATATCCATTCTGTAAGCCTGTGTCTTTTTATAGGTGAATTAAGTCCATTGATATTAAGGGATATTAATGACCAGTGATTGTTTATTCCTGTTATTTTTTGGTGGTAGTGTGTCTGTACTTCTTTTCTTTGGGGTTTACTGCTGTGTGGTTATCTATTGCCTGTGTTTTCGAGGGTGTATCTGACTTCCTTGGGTTGGAATTTTCCTTCTATGCTTTCTGTAGGGCTGGGTTTGTGGATAAGTATTGTTTAAATCTGGCTTTGTCTTAGAATGTCTTGTTCACTCCGTCTATGATGATTGAAAGTTTTGCTGGATATATTAGTCTAGGCTGGCATCCATGGTCTCTTAGTGTCTGCATTACATCTGTCCATGTTCTTCTGGCTTTCAAAGTCTCCATTGAGAAATCGGGTGTTATTCTGATGGGTTTGCCTTTATAAGTCACTTGGCCTTTTTCCTTTGCTGCTCTTAATATTCTTTCTTTATTCTGTATGTTTAGTTGTTTAATATTATGTGACGAGGGGACTTTTTTTGGGGGTCTAGTCTGTTTGGTGTTCTATAGGCTTCTTGTATCTTCATTGGCATTTCCTTCTTTAAGTTGGGAAAGTTTTCTTCTATGATCTTGTTGAATATATTTTCTGTGCCTTTAAGTTGGTATTCTTCTCCTTCTTCTATCCCTATTATTCGTAGGTTTGGTCTTTTCATGGTGTCCCAGATTTCTTGGACATTTTGGGTCATGACTTTGTTGGCTTTAGTGTTTTCTTTGACTGATGAATCTATTTCTTCTACCGTATCTTCAATGCCAGCGATCCTCTCTTCCATCTCTTGCATTCTGTTGGTTATACTTGCATCTGAAGTTCCTGATCGTTTACTTAGTTTTTCTATTTCCAGCATTCCCTCTGTTTGTGTCTTCTTCATTTTTTCTATTTCCCTTTTCAGGTCTTGGACTGTTTCCTCCATTTGTTTCATTGCTTTTTCATGATTTTCTTTCAGTGCTTTATTGTTTTCTTCCAGGACTTTATTTTTTTCTTCTACTTTAATTGTCCTTTCCTCTAGGTTTTTACAGCGCTCTTGCAATTTTCTTGTCTTTTCCTCTATATAAGCCTCTACCTTCTTCATAAGGCTGTTTTCTTCTGCTTCTTCCAATTTTTGATGATCAGCTCTAGATGTTGGAGGAGGGCTAGGTTCTGGTGATGCTGTATTGCTCTTCATTTTGTTGTATGTACTTCTGCCTTGACGTCTGCCCATCTCCTTGTGTTCGATCTTGGTCTTATCAGCGGACTTGGTGCAGAAAGAGCAGACAGATTGGGGAAGTCTCTCCCTCTTGTCCAGATGGGACTCTCTTGTCCAAATGGGAAGTCCAAGGCAGGATGGGAGCTCTTGTCCAGATGGGAAGTCCGAGGCAGGATGGGAGCTATTGTCCTGATGGGAAGTTCGAGGCAGGATGGAAGCTCTTGTCCAGAAAAGAGGTCTCTTGTCCAGAAGGGAAGTCCAGGGCAGGATGGGAGCTCTTTGTCCAGAAGGGAAGTCTGGGGCAGGATGGGAGCTTTGTCCAGAAGGGAAGTCTTGGGCAGGATGGGAGCTGGGGGCTGGTCTCTAAGTCTCAGGAAGTGGCGGGGGTCTCCGGGAATGATGAGCTTGGGAGCAGGGCTTGGAGACTGCAGGATCTGCAGGGGATCTTGGAGAAGGGGAGCCTTCCCCATAGGGGTGGGGGGTAGAAGGGAGTCTGCCCGCTGGCCAGAACCTGGGGCCAAGGTGAGCAGGTCTTCCCAGGAGTGGCTGGTGCCCAGGGCCCAGGACCTAGGGGGAGGGCGGGCACTCACCTTTGTCCATGGAAAGAAATATTTTTAAGTAGTTAAAAAAACATAGTCATAGCCTATACAAAAAGCATCACAAGAACTTTTACTTATTTACTTAACATCTGTTGTCAACTTATTTTCTGTGAATTTCTTCTGACTTTTACATGCACTTTGTGTAGTAAAAACACAGAATATATTGCTTTGGAATATTTTTTTTCTCATGGAAAAGTGAATATTTATCATCTTCTCATGTCAATACAATTTACCATATTATGATTTTCTAATGAATTGAATGCAGAGCTTTTGATTCTTTAATGATTTAAGTTTAAGAGGTTTTCAATGTGTGTGGCAGGAGTTTCTTAGGCTCTGAATTATGTGGTCATGTAGCTAGAGAATTCTTTGTTGTAGGGAGCTGTGGCTGTAAAATTCTTTGTAGCATCACTATGCCCCACTGTATGCTGCTTGTATCACATTCTAAGTTATGACAAAAATGTTAATAAACATTGCCAAATGGCCCGAGAGGAGAAGGAAGCAAAAATTGTCTCAGATTGTAAGATACTTGAATACTACCTCATCTACTTCATGAACAAACAATTGTATTTGTGCTTGCAAACATTTGTGT
This sequence comes from Peromyscus aztecus, assembly GCA_902168405.1. NCBI lineage: Eukaryota > Metazoa > Chordata > Mammalia > Rodentia > Cricetidae > Peromyscus > Peromyscus aztecus. The sequence continues at coordinate 4,202 of CABHPQ010150374.1, forward strand.
GGCTTTCTTTAAAGTTCCAAAACATCACAGGCAGAAGACTGTGCATATTGTGAGCAATGTAACTCTGAGGTTGCATGTATTATTGCTGTTAAAACCAGACAATAACTCTAAAAGAAATTGAATGATAAATAATAAAGTAAAGCACATTTTAAAATAAAACTTAAAGAAAGACACCCAAAGATATACATATAGACTATATTTATTTTTATTGCCGAGTAGCAGTGGGTAGTTGAGAAAAAGTAATTAGTAAAATCCTGGCAAATTACTATAAAAATAAAGCACATTGTTTCAAAATATACAATGGACATTATGTAAAATACACAACAGCAATTGTAGGAATTATTCATTTCAATTAAAAAAAATCTTTATCTGGGTCGTAGGGGTTTTGGGGTGTAGGAATAGAAATAATGTGTTTTTAGGTACAATTTTTAAATCTCCTAAAAATGTAAGCAAATTTTCAAGTAATAATAGATTTAGTATTTCAAACTTGAAAGAATTAAAAATCAAAATTAAAGAAAACACAATAAGGTTCATTCAATGAGCCTTGGAGGGCCATGTCTGGTTTCAACAGTTCTACTGCAGAGAAGGCCTATGTTGACATTCATGTCCATGTTACCATGCAATTCCATGCAGATGTCCATGGTCTGTGCTGCCACTTGAATCCTTGTTGATGTCCATGGGCTGGGATACCACTGGAGACCATATTGGTGTCAATAGCCTATGTTGCCCCAGAGACTGTATTGATGTCCTTGGTCTGTGCTGCCACCAGAGACCGCGTCGAAGTCTGTGGTGCATGCTGATGCCTAAGACCATGTGGATGTTCATGGTCTATGCTATTGCTGGAAACCATATTGAAGTCCATGATCTATGTTCCTGCTGACTGTAAAGGGCACGGAAGCTACTTTTACAGTGGCATCAATGACTGCAGACTCACAGTTGAGAAAACGGGCCATAGAAGTCTTCTGTGACAACTCCTACTCACTACACACCTTCACTCCCCAAAATAGTAACAACCTAGACAGAAAGCCATTGAAAAGAACTCTTAAAACTTTTGATAAGTATGCTGAAGTGTAGTTCTCCACATTGGTAGCTTCTGGCAGAGGTGTGGAGTGGAAAGGACTGAGTTTTCTTTAAGGGCCTGGGCCCTGGGAGTTTGAACATGCTCCATTGAGTATACGGGCAACACAAAAGACTTTTTTCTCTTTTTTTTTTTTTTTTAAAAAAAATTCTTCCTTTTTTGGAGGAAAGGTCACAAGGCTAGAGGGGGCAGACCTGGAAGGACTGGGAAGTGAGTAGGATCAGGGTGAATGATGTGAAATTCCCAAAATATTATGTTAAAAAATTAGTCATTCAATGAAGATTTTAATTAACAGGTATTTACTAGAATAAATAATACACTTCAATCAAGAGTATGTACAAATATACAGATATATGTTTAAGTTAGTTGACTACTGTAAAGGAATGCATAATTAAATATTTATTAGAGGTTAAAGTTTTGGGAGAATGTAAGATAAGATTTGAAGACATTTTTTGTTGGTTGGTTGGAAGCTATTCAATATTTTTTAGTGTTTTTCTATATCAAGAATTTCTGACAAATCAAGTGATTCTTAACTATCATCAAATGTTCTACAATTCTTCTTTATTAGTTTTGATTAATCTCATAAATGAGTATTTTTTTCTGAACTTTGATGTACAATGTTATCATGAACACAACATATATGTTTAGTGAATTCTGAAATCTGGTTTGGGGGCTTTTGTTTGCTTTCCTTTTTATAAAATTACCTTTTTACAATTTCATTTTCATTATATCATTTTCTATCTTTCTCTTTTGTTAACTTTTGCTCTTGAATTTGATGGAGATCATTTAGAAGATATTATAATGCCCATATCTATTTGCTATAGTGACTCTCCTTTGAAAGTATGTTTTTCCTTTACCTTCTGTAGAACAGAGAATGCTTTTAAATGCTAATAAGCATTTTTAGACTTTTTTTGGTTTTCTTTTACTTTTCTCACTCAATCCACAGAGTAAATTTTGAAATCAGGCCTGAAAGATTGTCTCTATCACCTTATTTCATATAACTTGCTGAGTCTTTGTTTTCAGGGGATTCTAGGTTGTGTCAGGTTGACAGTTGAAACCAGAACATTCAGTTAACCACTTGGCTTGCTGTTATTGAATATTTTCCAAGAATTACTTCTATGGTTTTGCTTATTCAGTGACACCATTGGACACCTTATCATACATATGAACACTGCTAATGACTAAGGATTTTTGAAATTATAGCAATAGAAATGTTTGGCTAACATTGTCACCATGTCCAAATGTCATCTTTCCAAGCTTAAGATGACTAGAATAAAGTCAAATTTCATGAGACACATGGATGGATATCTTTCTACAATTAATTCAATGTGTTCCATCTTCTGTTCATGAGTGTGAAGTTTTATCTCACAAAAGGTAACTTGATATTCTAAAGTACCCTGTGGAAGTACCATGCAGAGATCTTTCTGGTAGTTTCCCTTGTAACTAAATGACAATCTATACCATATTTCTGAATTTGTAGGGGATAAAAAAAATAGGTCTGTCTGGATTAGAGCTCACAGAAACCATTTGTGGAGATAAGACATAGGGTGCATGTATATCACAACATTGTCAGCAGTGTTATCAGTTTATTAAGGTGTAATACCCCAGATGCTAACACCATTTTTGCTTAATTTATAGCAATATATTGTAGTGCTCTTCTAGTTTTCTCCTAATGCTTGTATGAGGACAGCAGATAAGATATTAAGATTTTTGTTTCAGAATGTGTGTCTCCTTCATGGCACCAATGTCTCATCTTTTCCAAAAATCTTCTAATTGTTAAACAAAAATATTAATAAAACAGACATATCTGTTATATTAAGAAATTTCATATCAGACATTTTTAGAAATGTCTAGAAATGAAATAGAAATTTCTTTTTTACTAAAGAAATAATTGCTTCACATAGAATAACTAGAATTTACTGTTTTTATGTCAATTCATTTTCTTTCTTAAACAAAATCAAACCCTTAATGGGGCCTGGTAGCACATACCTGTAATCCAAACGTTTGGGACACTTACACCAGAGTATCATGAATCTGTGGCCAGTTTGGACTATGAAATAAAACTCTTCCTCAAGAAATCTAACCAATGGGGACTTGAGAGATGGCTCAGAGGTTAAGAGATCTTGCTGTTTGCAAAGAGCCTCTTCTGGTCATCATGTTAGGCCTACATATAGTGCACATACATATCTGTAGGCAAAACACACACATACACACAATCTTGAAAAAAATAATAAGCAACAACAACAACAAGAACCAATCAAGCCATCAATTCCCTTTCCCAAAAGGAAGCCCAAATAAGCATAAAATAATAATAAAACCACAAAAGCTTAAACCCTTAATTGATAAAAATCTTCATGAAATGGACATACCAAATTATTCAACTAATTATGTTGTTACTAATAATAGAGTTTACAATTCACAAGGAAGTTATAATTTGTTCTTCTGTGCCTATACTTAATTTTTAAATCAAAAGGTGTAAATTCAAACCCCAGAACTTACATGCTAAGAGAGAAGTCACTAAAGTATCGTGCATCTTAGTATAATTGAAAATGTTAAAAGAACCAATATTAGTGTAAATTTTGTGACAAATAATCATATTAACTATGCCAAATTATTTAGGGTGTTTCATAGAGTCTGCAGACTGTTTGTCATATATAAATGACATTGTTTGTGGATATATTTAAAAACCCTTTGCAAAAGTTGGTGACAATAGTGTTAGAAGTTTCAGAGGATGAATTATCCCCTTAAAGGCCTCCAGGAAGCCTCTTCTTCACAGAACACAAACCTTTGCCCTCAGCATTCTCCATGCTTTGGCGGATCACATTCTCTTGAAGCCCTGTTCAGCCTGCCTCAGCAGATGGCTAGAACAACTGTTTCACTTTTCTGTTTCAAGTATCAGTATCAAGCTGATAGGGTGGATGATAGGATAAAACAGCATTACCAGCTCAGTGGTGATGAGATTTGTAGAGTTCACCCTTTCGCGGTAGGACCAAATTATCAAGAGTGTGTCCAAATAGTGAACAGTTACGAGGAAAATGAAGGAAACCACAGCACTCCAGGCCCTCACATGATTTCTGTGCTGAGGTCTCCACAATCTATAGGGTAGTGATTCATCTGCTTGGTGTGTCTCCACAGGGAAAAGATGAACACAGAGATCCTCAAATTAAGGAAAATCTGAATCTGAATGCCAAAGTACAGATTTTTGTACACATCTGTTTTACGACTAGAGTTTCTTCCAATTTGTAGCTCATCATTGAAATAAAACATAAACAAACTGGTCCTCAAGAGCTGAAAAAGTAGAGTCTAAGAACCCCAGTAAAATGGCATGGACAACTTTGTTCCTTCTCTGCTTCAGCCAGAGAAAGAAAGGCTGAGAAAATTGGGGTAGCTGGAGGAAATAGAAGACACCAACGAGCTGCTGAGATTCTGATTAAGTTACCAGTTGTCTCCATGATCAAATGCCTTGCTAATATCTCTGGGTAGAATATTATTCAATAGCTATTTTCGAGGATTATTCATATCAGACTGATTCTAGAGAAGGCTGAACAAGTGAGGATGAATTCAAGCAAGGGGATGGTCTTGTTTTTGATCCAGCCAGCATCCACCACTAGCCCAATGACTCTATTTTCCACAAACCCTGTGTGGATACTGAAAGTTCAAGTCTGTAAAACTTTCCCAAATGTACTTGCCACATTAGCGTAAATGAAATCCAGCTGTTTTTATCTGTCAGCGTGGATAGACAAGTTTCCAGAAGACTTTGGGAAAATCACAGAGCTATTAAGAATGTTCTCTGTATGATTTCACATTTTAATTTGTACCTGATGCTTTGCTGTTAATACTAACAGACATATTTTAGATAAGGAATTTTAAATTTTGCATCAAAATTTCAACTTAATATTTATATATTTATTCTCATTGGTGAGTTTACTTTCAAGCCTAAAATATTTAAACTTCCTTTATGAATTAAATATATATGCACTCATATGCAAATGTGTAAAGATCATAATACTTTATATTTGTATAAATATGTATACATATACATATGATTTATCAAATCAATTTCATGAAATGTATGTAAAACAAAATAATGTCTGTAATATGGGGCTAATATAAAATGTGTTGTTTACCCAATTTACTGTGATATATAACTATTTTAATTTACACTAGTTAAATTCTATTCTGATGAAGCTGAAAAATCATTTTCTAGTTAGTTAAAATAATTAAATAAGTTAAAACTTATTTTTCAGCCAAATATTTTCTTTTTTGGTTTTTCGAGACAGGGTTTCTCTGTGTAGCTTTGTGCCTTTCCTGGAACTCACTCTGCAGCCAGATATTTTCAATGAACTCAAATATGTATCTCAAAACATGACCAAAGAAGTTTAGTTAAATGAGAGAAGTATAAAGTCCTATTTGTTGTCTTTGCTCTTGAGAAACTCACTGTTCCTTTCATCTGTGTTTATGGGAAAGTTGGTTATGAGGAGATTTAATAATATTGTCAACTCTGAGGTTACTAAGAATTATGGACCTCCTGTGAATTTGTAAGTAAAGAAACCCAAAGTATAGGGACTTCTTTACAGTACTAGTTTGATCATATACTTGCTTCCACTTAGCACCTGATCCTTGTGATCTCTGTCAAGTAAATTCAAACAAGATGCACACAGCATAGTAGAGAATCAGAGTTTATTCCAAGATAAAATGGGACACTCTCCAGAGTGAATGTGGAAAATGGCTAAAAGACCATTGCAGAGCAAAACACTCTCAGGGGATGTAGGAAAACAATGGTCATTGTGCCAACCTACATGTAGGACTTACACTATTTCAGAACTTTATATGTGACATTTCTGATGGGTAATTTCTGTCCAGGTGGTTGAGAAAAACCTTGAATTAAATCTAAAGGGAAGGGACCATGGTGTGACCTTTTCTTTTGGTGATCTTCATCTTTTCCAGATAGCCTCCAAGTAGCCAACAATCTGATGATCATTGAGCACTTTAGAATGTCATATCTCCAGACATTACCAGAGATGGGCAAAGTTCCCTTTCTTTTGAACAGTCATTATGTAACAGAGCATATTATATAAATAAAAAAGACAAAGAATAAAAGTAATTTTTAAAAAATATATATGCTTTACTTGGAGAAAACAGCCTTGGAGGGGCTTCAATGAAGCCCTGACACCTCCGCCTTTCTTCTTTATATCTACTCCATAACCATCCTTTTAGGCTGCCTTTAAAACTTTATATAATAATAAATGTGGTATTTCTCCATTCACATGATATGTAAAATTCTAAGGCAAGGCAACTATGATTTTTCCCTCTTCTTCCACATGTAACTGTTTTCCCCGTATAAGATTATTATTAACAGGGTCTGTGGGTCTTGAAGGTTATATTCAATGAAAAGACAGAGCAAGCCTCATTCCTCCTGTGTCTGTAGGTTGATGAACAAGTCAGAGACAAAGATCTCTGCCAAACCCTGGAATGATCCTGTTCTAACACTCCCAGCAATTTCTAACCTTCCCAACTCTGAAGCCTATTTCATTGGAAAGTAGAGGAAAACTATTTGAGAAAGGCCAGTTTTTTACCTCACATTTCTCAGTCTGATTAAACTGACTCCTTTCCTAATCTCTGTCTTCTGTTATTTTCAGTTGGTTTCTTTGATGGAGGCAATGGAGTCACAAGGCTTGGGAACATGGCAGGGTCCTGGATTCCAATTCTTGGTGTTCAAAGTGCTGATTATGAGGTAGAGTTACTCACTTAGTGACCTGTGAGCCCACAACTATCTAAGTAATTATCTAAAAATGAAAGGTGATCCCTTTGATGAATCTTGTGCAAACCGACTAAAATCTAATCTCTAAATACAGAACTTACGTAACTGAGCAAGAATGCTGACTTATGCAGGCTACCCTTTTACCTGGTGTTTTCTCATAACTTTGTTCTACCTTTTCTGTGGCTTAAAATCAGAGTGCTACAACTCTTTTTAGCTTGATACTGGCTCTAGAGGATGAAAGTCATCATGAGCAGGAGTCAGGCCTACCATCTAAGCTCTAGTCTGTAGTCTTGACAACATGCAGAGAGCAGGTATACCTGGTGAATATAGAGTTAACCTTCTAGCTTCTAGGTTCGTCACAGGAAATGTCATGTAATGACTGTTGCTAGACTACTGTTAAGAATCACAGGACTAGTAATGTGGTGGAATCACATAATACAACGCTAGATGTTGCTGTTATTCCTAGGAGAACTGTTCACTTTTTCTTCAGAGACCTGCCAGTGAGAACTTGTAGATGCTCCCTTTGAATCAGTATCTTCATTGTGGTATGAACTGTAAGACATTGTCTTGTTCTATTACACAAGATCACTTTGGGGGATCAGGAAAGTCTAATTGGCAAGGTGTGGTGTTGGCTTTCTTTTGGAATGATGAATAGGGCATTTCCTCAAATCCATTCAATGCTGCTGATTATGGTGCTGGGAATGGGTGGCACACAAGAGTTGGGAGTTCATATTCCACAAAGGATCATATCAGACTTTTTTCCTAGCAGTTTCTTGCTTCTATCTGCCTCTTTAGTTGTTTTCCCTCTTGGGACATTCTTTAAGCCCCATGAGGATATTTATTTTCATTTCTTCAATACACACACAACATAGACACACCCTTCTACCTGCATCAGTAGAAAGAGTGGAGAGGTATATAAAAGTCCAGCAAAGTTGTCCTTGGTATTCTGTCCTTTGCTTACTCACAAAGTACAAGGTCCTCATTGCAGCAGAGGCAGTGGTAGCATATTCTACAAGGTCCTGATTATCTCTGCATTGTGTGCCATGGCAGTTCCTTTTCCCAACTCAACTTCAGGTATATACACATTTGAGTTACCTTAAGGAGGGAG
>CABHPQ010150375.1:0-25735 GCA_902168405.1 Peromyscus aztecus
AGTATTCCTGGGGTGTTCACACAAGCAGGCTGCCAGGATGATGGTCTGGCCAGTCATCTACGGGAGTGTCCATTCATCATCTCCTCCCTGCAGTCAGTTAGGCACAGGGAAGGAGTCTCAAAGCTGCTCCTCCAGGGGTCATGTGACTTGCAATGTCAGTTTCCACTATTCAAAGGGCAGAAACAGCAAAGGAGTCCACAGCAAAGACTTAGCACAGAACCAACATTCTCAACAACATTCAAGTCAAATATACTCCGAGTGAAGGGAACATTACTGTTGGAATGGGGAGCACACATGGGTTCTAGCATGGCTAACTGTTTGGGATTTGTGTTCCCTGGCCTGATGGCAGGCATGGTGGCATATGTCTATAATCCCAATGACTGACTGTAGAGATAGCAAGACCATGAATTGAAGGCTGTCATTAGGACCTATTGAGTTTGAGACCAGCCTAGACTACCTGAGATCCTAGATCAAAACCGGACAAACAGCAAATTTCACGAAAACTCCAAACAGAGGGGTCATGGAGGCAGGTCATCCACTAGCTCACTTTGGTTGGAGACAGAGAACTTGAAGATGTCACCAGTTTTCTCTTTAGATTCACCCAAACAAATTTTGTGACAATATCTTTTAAATAATGTATATAATGTTAAAGTGGAAATTGGGAGTTTCTCCATTTCTGTGACCTCAAATCAGTGACATGTGAGTTTCTGTGTCTGGCCTTAGTTATCTGCAGAAGCTGGGAAACTCCCTCCAGAGGAGCAGGAGACTGAGCTGGTCACCCAGCCCCACTCACTGGGCCTTTAGTACAGTATAAAGTCTCTTCTTGGGGCTTCCCAGGGCAGGGGTGCAGGGAGGTTTTCATGCTGAGGTTGGGCAGCACATGAAGGAGATGAAGATGATGATGTCATCCTGGGGGAGAAAGAAGAAGTCAGATGGGGGCGGGGCAGCTGTGCTAATGAAAAGTCTCAGGTGCAGCCTGAGTGTCCTGTCTACACCACCAGCCGTCATCCTTCCACCCTCTCTAGCATCTCCTCCACTCTCCTCAGGACCCACTCTGGACAGGTTACTCTGGGTCTGTATGTTGTCACTGGGGTAAACAAATCATGAGTGGGAGGGTAGGTGGTGTGACAGGATGGGTGGACAGATGGACAGTTTTCATCAATGGTGATATCTGTAGGGTCAGGACCCACAGGAACTGCACTGTGGGTAATTTGAGGGGAGTTTCTGGAATTGGATGATTCGGAGAGAAATAGAGAGTGTTGAGACTATTGGGGATAACGTCAGAGTCTGAATGCAGGGACGCTAATCAGGAACTGGAGTCACATGAGGACTGGGTAAACATGTGGTGGCAGATCAGCTGTGAAAGGTGCCTTGCATGATTGTGCGTGTCTGTGTGCAGGTGCATGTGTGTGTGCAAGTGAGTGTGTGCTCATGTATGTGGAGACCAGAGGACAACCTCAGGCATTACTCCTACTCAGGACACCATGTACCTTGGACTATTTGTTTGGTTAGTTGGTCCTTGTTTTTGTTTGTTTGTTTCCTTGTTTAGGGGGGAGAAAAATTCTCACTATGTACCCATGGCTGGCCTGGAACTCAATTTATAGACCAGTCTACATTCAAGCTAACAGATGCTCACTCATCTGTGCAGCTCTGCCTCCCAAATGCTAGAATTAAAGGCATGCACCACCATACCCACTTTGGGTTTAATTTTTTCCATTATATTTACTTATTCATTCTACAGGAACCAGGCATGCATGTGCTACAGCCTGAGCAGCAACTGGGTACTAACACTGCAGTCTGACACTCGCAACCTTCACATGCATGTGTGGATATGTGGACACACACCAAATCTCCAGGCTGCTCTTCTACAGAAAGTGCCCCTCCCCCATGAAAGTATCATAACTGCTGGGCCCAGTCACTGCTATTATGGGAAATATGGTTGGCATTACAGGAGACTGATTACAGCATCCTGGACATAATCACATCCCACCGCAGGGTCCCTATGGGGATTCAATTGAGTTCAGGCCATGGAAGTCTGACAGTGCTTATATCTTGGGACTAAGGGGCCAGCAGGTGGCAGCAGTGAGGCTGAGCACAAACTGGAGTAGCTTTGAAGTCACTGTCTAGGGGAGGGAGACAATACCCTGGAAGCCTATGGTAATTACAGACTAGGCAAGCCAGCAAGCAGGCCAGGACAAGAGTGGCCCCTGGGCCTTGGTTCTGCTGGGTGCTGTGCAGAGTCCCTGAAGGACAAGAAGAGGACAAAGAGCAGATGGTGGTGGGGACACCGAGCTAGGGCTGGGGACGGAATGTGTTTCCTCATCACCTCCATCCTCACTGTGTCTGAAGTGAGCAGAAACTGACCACTTCTGTGCCTGAGGTTATTAGAGAGACAGACAGACAGACAGCATGATGGGAGACACAATGAATAATAGATTGAAGAGGGGAAGGACAGGAGTGGAGGAAATCTGGAGGTGAGGAAACAGTGATTACAGGCCACATGGGAAATGGACAAGACTGGATAAGACAGGAGGTCAGGGTAGAAGAGAGGAGAGCCCGGCATGGTGAGGTTAATCTGTATCTTCCTGTTAAAAATGGGATCTGGTCTCAAGGGCATGGCCATTCTGTCAGTGACCACGGGGCGGATCTTCTGCAGCGGGGGAAGGAAGAAGTCAGAATCATGAAGGAAGTTGCTGGTCACAAGGAGGTGGAGATGGGGAGGTTCTTCCCCGACTCAGTCCTCCACATGAGAAGCCTCTGTGGATGTGGGTCATTTTATCCTGATTCTTCCTGACTCCTGAGCACCCAATTTCCCTGCACAGGTCCTCCTCTCCTTCCTGGTGGCTCTGCTGGTCTCACTTCCTGGAGGCAATCAGGCCATGGCTTGGATCCTGCTTCTGCCGCTGGCAGCTGCATTTCTGCAAGCTGGTGAGTGGTGGGGACCTTGTTAGCAGGGACTCTGCCTTAACCACAGGAAGGGCCAGTGGGGCTGGGAAGAGCAGGCTGTCATGTGGACAGGGGTCTGCTGGAGGAGCCACCAGTGTTCTGTGCCCCAAGAGAGAGCTCATCCTCAGAGTCGGTCCAGCCCAACCCATCCTCGTCTGTCCTGTACTGTATGGGACAGTGGGACATAGGACAGTTCTACCCTGAGGCCTACACCTGCCTGTGGATGAAGGCTCAGGAAGCTAGGGTTGCCCTCTCCATCCTCTGCAGTGTCTTCAGATCTCCATCCTCCCCAGGTGACTCACCAGGATCCAACAGAGTAAATGCCTATGGAGTCAACCAACCAGCCAGCCTCTCTGGTGTCCAGGGAGGCTCCATCGAGATCCCCTTCTCCTTCTACTTCCCCTGGGAGTTGGCAGAGGATCCACAGATGAGGATTCTCTGAAAATGGAAGAACTTCCATGGGGAATTTATCTACAAATCCACCCCACCTTTCACACATGAGCATTTCAAGAACCGACTCAGCCTAAACTGGACAGAGCCTCAGACATCTGGAGTCCTCAAAATCTGGAACTTAAAGGAGAATGACCAGACAGTGTACTTCTGCCGAGTTCATATGAACACAAAAGAAGGCATGAAGGAGTTTCAGTCAATTCCTGGGACCCAACTCACCATCACCCATGGTGAGCACATCCCAGGTCAGGCCCTGGTGGCCCTGGTTCCTTGTACCACACATGTCATTAGGGAATCTACACTTCTGACCTTCCCTCAGATTCCTCTCAGGTGTTCTGTTCCCTCCTCAGAGCTCTGACAACTCCACCTTCCTCTTCCCACAACCACCCACAAGCCTTAGCTGCTGTCTCTGAGCTGCCCCTCATTGCCCTCAGATCCACTCCATCTCCAGTCTCAGCTCTTCCCAGATGGTCCAGTCTCCTGCTCCTTTCTCCAAACTGACTACCGCCCTGCCCACCCCACCCTCATTGACATAAATCCATGTGGATCTGGCCTCTCCAGGACGGAGCGGCCTTCACCTAGTCCTGTGTCAGGGTCTTCGTTAGATCTAGACTTTACACCATATCTCGTGCCTTCCACAGTAGGTGCCTTCTGGTCCCGTGAACCCCTCCTCCTCTGGGTCCCCCCACTTCACCAGTCTCTAGACACATCCCTCACCTCTCCCTGCCCCAGTTTCTTTTTCCCTTCCTCATTTCCCTCCTCCCCTCTTTCCTCCCCATCCCCCATCTTTCCCACACAGATCCTCATGTTCTCACCATGATCAGGTTCTCTGGTCACTTCTCCTCCATGGCAGCTGTAACTGCAGCTTCCACACAGTTGCATACAGGCCCAGCCTAGTCACTGTGTGGACATTACCCTGGCCACCTGTCACCACTGCTGGGCACTCTCATGGTCATTATACAGAGAGAGACATGGAGACCAGCAGGATTCCACCCCTGCCCAAGGTCATGCTGCTGAGGAACAAGCCCTGGAAGGGACCCTTTACCTCCAAGCATCTCTCAACCAGTAGACCCGTGGCCTCTACTTGAGTTCACACTATTGCTTGCCTCTCTTCTGTCTTGATTTTGTGGAGTGTGTATATATGGTGTAAACATGCATGTGTGTATGTGTGTGTGTTTGCATGGGTTCATATGTGTGTGGGGGGTGGCGTATTTTATTTTTGTACTTGGGAAGGCCAGAAGTAGACATTAGTGATCCTCCTCTAATAAGACACACCTTATTCCCTTGAGGAAGGGTCTCTCACTGAACCTGGAGTTCACTGTTTTGGGCTAGGCTGATGGTCTATGAAGCCCCATTGATCTTCTTGTCTCCTTCTCCCACGATGTGGCGGTTACAGGTGCTCACGTGGTCTGTCTTACAAATAAGGTGAATGACATCTGAGGAAGGAACACCTAACGTTAACCTCTGACACACACACAAACACACACACACACATTCATGCACCATTGTGTGTGTGCAAAAATTTAATGAAAAATACATTTGTAGAAAATAAAATATAAAATTAATAGTCAAATAATCAATTATCACTAGTTATATCACCAATTTTCAGCAGTGCCAGTGATAAATGGGTTTTTCCCTTCCAGGTTAGACCTACCCACCTCTCCTGGTAAACCACTCCTCATCTTAACCTCTGTGCTGGTTCAGGATAAACTCCACAGCCAGAACTGACTAGGCACCTTACATCTACATTTCCTGTGTCTCCTACATGTTTCCCTAAATGGTTTCTCTTCTTCCAGTCTCCTCCCTCTTCCTCCTATCCTAATGTCTCCAGCCTTGGCGATAATCTATTAAGTGCTTGTAGAACAATCAATTTAAGGCAGCCACAACTTTCTCTGCTTCAGGAAGACACACCATGGGTTTTTTTTTTTTTGTCTCCAAGGCCACGTGCACACTAGACAAGGGCTCTGTCATTGACTTATACCTCACCTCCACTATGAGTTCTTCATCAGTATTTTTAAAATTAATTCATTAACTGAATATTCCTGCCTATTGTTTTTAAAATATTAAAATTAATGATAAAGAGACATTTTCCTTTTTTTCCATTTCTTTAAGACAGGGTCTCATGTGTCCATGCTGGTCTCAAATTGCTATATAACTAAAGATGACCTTGAACTCTTTCCCAAAAGCTGGAACAAAATGGCATTTCACCACTTCTGTGTCCACTGCTTGAGATGGACTCAGGGCCTTGTGGACCATAGGCAAGCACTCCACCACTGAGCTGCATCCACAGCCCTCAAAAGAAATGTTTTATCTGAGCAAAATATCCTCATTTAGGGCAAAGATATCACACCCACAGAAATATTTGCAACAAGTATTGAAAAGAACCCTGTGGTTGACTTATTAATTCTCTTTCCGTAATTTCATTTTTTAGCCAATTCAATAGTACTCTCCTTTGCACATTTTCTCTTTCATGTCTAAGCAAAAAGACCCCTAGTGATAGACTTCTCTATGTTTCCCTCTCTCTAGCTCTCGTTCTCTGTCTCTGTCTCTGTCTCTCTCTCTCTTTCTTTCTCTCTCTCTCTCCTCCTATGTTTCCTTTAATGGGTCTTTCTCTGGGCTGAACTCACAATCTGGGATAGGACATCTGGTAGTGAGTCCCAGGTATCTGCCTATTTTCCCCTTGAAGTGCTGGGATTACAAGTGCATGGTTACACACACAGGTCCCTGGGGATGCTGGGAAGGGGAAGGGTTGAGTCAGGAGTCCTCAGGCAGATGCAGAGGAAGCAAGATGAGACTGCTCTACTGAGAAAAGGTACCAAGTTAAACATAGATAAGAATTATGGGTTAATTTAAGTGTAAGAGCCAGTTAGTAATAAGCCTGAGCTACCAGCAGAGCATTTATATAAAATTATATTAATATAATATAATAATAAAACATAATTATAATATAATATAAATTAATTATATAAGTCTCTGGGTGGTAATTTGGGAAAGAGCTGCCAGGTATTTGGGAGTTGTTGAAGGGACAGAAACTTCCACTTACACACACCAAAGCCCCAGGCTGCTCTTCCACAGGAAGTGCCCAAACCCTGTGATAACAGGGTACAGTCACTGCTATTGGGGGAAATGGAGTTGGCACTGCAGGATACAGATTGCAGCATCCTGGACAGAAATCATCTCACAGCAAGGTCCCTATGGGGATTCAACAGAGGACTTGAAACTAGAACAGAGTCCATGACTTAGGATTCAGGGGCAGCAGGTGTCCTAGTTTGAGTTTTTATTGCTGTGAAAAACTCCATGACCAAAGAACTTAGGGAGGAAAAGGTTTATTTGGCTTACACTTCCCAATCACGTTCCATGCTGACTTCCTTTGTCTCTTACCAGCCATTACAACCACCTCTCCAAGCCCCACCACTGCAACTTCTGCACTCACCAGAACTGCTCTCACAGCCACAGAAGGGAAGAAGAGCGGGAAGAATCAGACCCTGGGTCTGGGAACCAAAGTTGGGTTGGCAGTGGCTGCTGCTGTACTCCTGGCTGGAGTTTTGGGATTGATAGTGTTCCTCAGGTGGAGGAGAAGGAAAGGTAAGTGGTCCAAGACTGCACTCCCACCAAACTTCCTGAGTGTTTCCACAGAACATTCTACACCAGAGTCCTTGAAGGGGATTGATGACAGCCCAGATGCGAGGGCTCAGGGATGGCTGAGTCAGGAAAGTGCTTGAGTCCTGGACGTTGTCCTCTAACACACCCACACCATGGTGTGTGCACACTCACATACACAGTGAATAAATAAATCTAATACAATTAAAAAATGAAAACAATGACAGCCAATGGTGATCCACACCTCAGTAAGTGCACCTGGGAGGTGGCGGCAGGAGGATCTTGAGTTCAAGACTAGCCTGGATTATATGAGAATTTATCTCAACCCTCCTCCTTCCTCAAAATAGCCAGGAAAGTTCTGGGAGTGGTGTAGAGGACACTCTGGCTGTCCACGAAAGGGAAAACATCTCAGGAACTCTTAAGCAGTGTGGTGCTGGTGGAGGAGGCAGGAGATAACCTGAGGAAGCCTGGTAAATCAGGTCCCCAAGCCTCTGATACCAGAGGACAAATGAAGTGGCCGCCTCAGCGCCCTGCTATGGTGACATCAGTGTGTGTGAAAGTTCTCAGATGGGGATTCAAGAGGGTCACTGAGACAGATTACCAGGGAGGAAGGAGTTTACTGAAGGTTATCGATGCAATGGACAGGCAGAAAGGTAGATATCAACATGGCAGGACGCTCTATGGAGATTTCAGGCTCCACCAACATGGCAGGGGCTCCAAAGAGGAAAGATGACTTCTTTTTATATCCTTCTGAGGTGGTTAGGGGTGGTTTCACTGCACAAGCTGAACCAGGAGGGAGGCAGGAAAGGGAACAGGATGTGTGGTCACTAATACCTCTTTGACTAAAATCATTCCCCAGGTGAGAAACCCTAGACCTGGAAGGAAGCAGGTCAGCTGGAGAGAACAGTGTCTGGGCAGTGTCTCTGTGAGAGGTGAAGGGCGGTGCTGTGGCCTGAGCAGCAGCTGGATTCTGACATTACAGTCTTAGGGTGCAGAGAACAGACTGGAGGGGGGCCAGGCTGTGTCTTTGCCACAGTGGAGCTGCACATGGGGATGAATGGCCAGAACCTGGAAAATGTTGAGGCAAAAGTTTTCAGACTTTGTGATTAGCCTGGTGTGGTAGTGCATGTCTGTAACTCCAGTGTGTGGAATGGGAAGGCAGGAGGATCAGTAGTTCAACGTCATCCTTGGGTGCAGAAGACCTCAGTCTAACAGTCAGTGATTAGATGGATGACATGGGGACCAGGGAACAGGAACAAGTCTACGTGTGTTGAAAACACTCTGGTGAAACAACCAAGCCATCTAGGGACTGGAAGAGGAAGTGTGTTTGAGAGTGTGTAATGGCAGTTACTTTTCCACAGCGGTGATAAAACATCGTGATCAAAAGTAACTTTTGCAAGGAAGAATTTCACTTTTGGTACAAGAAAGAAGGTTATTAGTGGTGGGGCAGCTGAAGCAGGACACTGAGACATCTTCAACACATGCAGAAAACATTGGGAAAAAGCTGGAAGAGATGGGGAGCAATACATTCTCAAAAAGCAACCCCAGTGACACATACCTCTTCCAGAAGGATGCACCTTATAAATGGTCCGTAATCTCCCCAGTATGACCAAGGGTTCAAATAGCTGAGCCTGTATTGAAGATTATTTACTCAAACCTGCACAGGGTGGGCTGACCAGGTGATTTGGGGTTACAGTTGAAGTGCCTGTGTGGATCTGACAGAGCTGTCCAAAAAACAAAGAACAACAAAGAAAAGTGAACTTATATGTCAAAAGAGAAAACACAGAGAGATGGGTCAGGAGTTAGAACACTGGCTGCTCAGAGAATTAGTTCTGCTCCAGCACCTACATCAGGCAGTTTACAACCTCCTGTAACTCTGGCTGCAGGCCTGTCTGAAGCCCTCTCCTGAACTCCACAGGCATCTACTCTCATGTGCACATAAATTTAAAATTCTAAAAACAAAACATTAACAAAAGAGTTTAAAAGCTATAGTAGCTAAATAAATAAATGAATAATAGATTTTTCATTAGAAAAATGGTAGCACTCAGAGGTTAAAAAGAGTCAGTGTGGAAGCCTGGGAGGCACATGGTGGAGGAAATCGACTACTGCAAGTTGCCCTCTGACCTCCATACAAACTGTGGCACACCACCTACCACATAATAAATAAGTGGAAAAAAACTGTGGTCATTAAAACAGCATAGTATGCACCAAGACAAATAGACCAGTAGAGTAACTATAATCCAGAAAGAGACGGTCTCTAAAGGCACAAAAAGTAAGGTGTGTGAATGCAGAGTAGACGAGGCAGGTATGGAGTGAGGGGAACTCAAGGTTGGTGAAGGAAGCAAAGGAGACAGGGGTGAGGCATGGACCTAGCAGAGATCTGGGGAGGGTTGCTGTGTAGGACACCAGCCCAGCAGAGGGAGCTCAGGCTCCCCTCTGACTGCCTGGGGCAGGTTCTCTGCTCCCCTATGCTCTGAAGGTGGTCTGAACACAGAGGACAGCTGAGAGGGATGATGGAGGATCAGCACTGATGTCACACTGACACTGTTTCTTCCCACAGGACAGAGGACTAAAGCTGAAACCACAGCCAGGTGAGAGCCATCTGGGTCCTCTGCAAGAGCAGCCAGCGCTCTAAACCACTGAGCCATCTCTCTAGCCCCTTCAAATAACATAAAAAAAAATAGGAGAACCACACCCAGGACCCTTCACATCTCCCTAACCACTGACTCATCCTGTCAGCTCTCTCCTTGTCCTCTATGACATCTCGCTCCTCAGGGCACCAGATTCACACACTGACAAGGAGTGCAGAGGGTCTCAGGAGTCTCCTTCCCAGAACAACACCCCCTTAGTCCTCAGACTTTCTCCCTCTCTCCTTCCATTTCCTGGGCTTCCTCTCTCTATCTCTGTTTCCTCTCAGGCTTGAAGATCTGCCTGGATTCAACAGCTCTCCCATCTTTTCCTTTCTTCTCTCTCTCTTTCTCTGTGGTCATTTAGCCCCACTCCCCCGGAATCCTTTGTTCCAGATCTTCCACATCTCTACCCTTTTCTCTCCACCTCCCAACCTCTCTACCCTTCTCTCCTGCCTCTTCTTTTCCTACTGTACATGGTCTGCTCTGACCCTTCCTCCTCCAACCCATTTTTTCTGAGAAAGGGTCATATTTAGCCCAGGCTGGCCTCCAACTCACTCTATAGCCAAGGATGTCCTTGAACTTCTGAATTTTTGCCTCCACCTCCCAACTGTTGGAAGGACAGGCATTGTACCACACCCGGTTTATGAGGTGCTGGGATGGAACCCAGGGGCTTGTCCATATAACTCAAGCATCCACTAGCCACACTGCATCCCAGCTTCCTCCATCTCTCCTTCCCTGTGGACTCTTTGGCCAGATGCCCTTCCTCCAGTCCCATCTCAGGACCTTTCCTCGAACCTAGTCTGAGCACCTATCAGATGATCTGAAACTTTCTTGCCTTCTAGTTTTCCAGGTAATGAGAGAGGATAGACTCAGTTCTTCCCATTGCTAGTCTCTGTTCCAGGCAAGGGCAAGCCGATTTCCTAGAATGACTACCCTAGTGCTAAGAGACCTCGGCCTGGGCACTTTCCCAATGGCTTTCCATTCCCCTTCCAGGAAAGGTCTCTTCTGAGGGCAGAACACCATCATGTCATCTTGAGTCACTGAGGATGGCAGAGACCATTCAGAGGGAACCAGACTCTTTTGTGTGTGTGTGTGTGTGTGTGTGTGTGTGTGTGTGTCTGTCTGTCTGTCTGTCTGTCTGTCTGTGTTCTCAGATGCCATCCATACTTTTAAATAATTATTTTATTACATTTCATATGTTTGTGTGCATGTGCATATATGTGTGTGTATGACTTGACATGGTCCACGTGTAGAGGTTACAGGACAACTTCTGAGAGCTTTCTCTTTCCTTCCACCTGTGGATCCTTGGGATGAAACTCAGGTTGTCAGTCTTGATGGTCTGGTCTTACCCACAAAGTCATTTCACCTTGGGTTTTGGGTTTTTGTTGCTGTTGTTTTTCTTTGGTTTGGTTCGGACAGGGTCTCGCACGGTCTGGAACACACCAGTTGGACCAAGTTGGTTGGCCAGTGAACATCAGGAGTCCTCTGTCTCCACCTCCTGAGCACTGAAATTACAAGCATGGACCAGCATGCGCAGTTCTGTGTGTGTTGTTACATATTCCTGTGTGTGTAAATGTGCAGGTAGGTGCACATCCATATGTGCCCAGGTGTGTAGAAGCCAGAGATCAATTGTGTGTCTCTCAGTTACTCTCCATTCTGTTTTGGGTCCTGCACGTATGTGTGTGTGTGTGTGCACCTGTGCATGTGTGTGGAGGCCAGAGTCTATGTGGTGACTCCCTTAAGGCAGGGTCTCTCACTAACCTGAAGCACATCAGTTGGGCCAGGCTGCCCAGACAATGAGCTCAGGGATCCTCCTCTCTCCACCCCACCCTCCAGGCACATCGTGTCCAGCTTTTTTCACATGGGTCCTTGGGGATCTAAATCTGGGTCTTCATGTTTGTGAAGCTGGCACTTTGTCAGCTGAACCATCTCTCCAGCCCTCCACTCTATCTTTTGAGACAGGGTCTGTCCCTGACTCTAGAGCTCATCTGTTAGTCTGGGCCATTGAACTCCAGGGATGTATCTACCCCTCTCTGCTTCTCCAGCATCCAGAGTTCTGTGGGTCCTGGGTCTGCAATCAGGATTCGTGTTTATGTGACACTTACTTTCCTAACTAAGCCACATCTGCAGCCCAGCACCTAATGTCTTAACCCTTTCCTGTCCAGATTCTAATATGTTGTCCATTTGTTCCTATGCAGGGACCTCATTGAAAACACTGAGAATGTTGAACCTGAAGGTAAATTCTGCCAGCTTCCTGTTTCCCCACCTGGCTCTGCCTTCTTCTCCCAAGAGCCCACACTTACATAAGCACCCCTCCGTATTTCCACCTTTTCCTCCTTGCCCTGTCCCTCCCATGTAACCAAGGTCCTCACCTCACTGTTGGAACTCCCAGCCATCTGTCTCCCTTCCTGTCACAGCTTGACCTCAGCACACTCTGTGTTCCTTTTTCTCTAGGACAATATATGGACCCCAAAGAGAACCCCAAGGTAACTCAGACTCACGCCTGAAGGAAGTTAAAGGGATGTTGAAGAAGGAGGCAGAAGGGTGGAGGCTGCAGGTGTGGACAGGACACTCAGGCTGCAGATGAGGCAGGTGTGGGCAGAACACTCAGGCTGCAGCTGCTACAGGTGTGGGCAGGACACTCAGGCTGCAGCTGCTGCTTTATGGTGGCCACAGTTGCACTGCTGACCTCCAAAATCTTGTCCCCCGCAGGATAACAACATCGTGTATGCCTCCATTGCCCTCTCAACTCCAGCCTCCCCGGGAATACCACCCTGCCAGCCCGTCCCTGAAGAACCCCAGGAAGAGACTGTATACTCCATTGTAAAGGCCAAATGATTATTTCTGGATGACAATCTCAGAGTCACCTTTGCTTGTAGTAGGAAGACTTCCAGCTTCCACTGATATCCACAGCCTGAGATAAAATCTTTTGGGTCACTGATACCCATGGCCAGAGACAGAAATCCACACGTCAGGGCGTTTGAGCTCAGAGAAAATCAGAAATTCCCAGTTCCCTTTTCTAGGTTCCTAGACTTTTCTCACAAAAATAAAAAAAATCCACAGAATTTGCCTAAATGAATCTAATTAAGAATCACTCATGTGACCCTTAACTTCTGGCCCTCTAAGATCCCCTCCTCTGTCACTTTTTTCTAGCTACCCTAAGGCAGGGTATGCTCCCAAATCTTCGCAGCCAGTCTACACGATGTACACCCACATAAGGGAGGGTAATAAACAGCACACAGTGACTGGTTCCCATGGACCACCACACTGGACATCAGCACCAACCCTAGATAGATGGTGTGAGACAGGGAACTAAACACCAGATGGTCACAATGATTTCCTAAGGCCATGCTGCCCCCAGGAAGTAGGAGAGCCAGGACTCACAGACATGCTTTTCTGAAGGTTCCCCAGGCCTGGGTCCTGCTGCTGTCCCCAGCCTCCTATACCCTCCAGAGAAAGCAGTTTGCCATAGTGACATGAAAGGAAGCACAGCCTAAGCAGGGGCCCCAGAGACCTGCTTTATTACCCAGGATG
The DNA here is from genome assembly GCA_902168405.1 of Peromyscus aztecus. Classification (NCBI taxonomy): domain Eukaryota; kingdom Metazoa; phylum Chordata; class Mammalia; order Rodentia; family Cricetidae; genus Peromyscus; species Peromyscus aztecus. The sequence continues at coordinate 13,161 of CABHPQ010150375.1, forward strand.
CACAGCTCTGACCTGAAGCATGGAGCAGGTCACCAACACTGACATTCAATGCTGAGCTGGTGGAGCAAGGCAGTTTGACATGATTTTAATTTTCTTCTCCTCGAGTAAGTTGTCACTGAGGCCTCGGTTTTAGAAACGCTAAGGTTTTTTTTGTTTGTTTGTTTATTTCTTTTCCCTACATGGTTTCTCTGTGTAGCTTTGGAGCCTGTCCTGGAACTCACTCAGTAGACCAGGCTGGCCTCAAACTCACAGAGATTCACCTGCCTCTAACTCCCCAGTGCGGGGATTAAAGGTGTGTGCTCCCACGGGCCAGCATCTTAATTAATTAATTTATTTTTTGGGGGCCTAAAGAGAACAAAGGACTAATTGAGAGTCCCTTTAAGTCAACCTCTCCTGATGTTTTACATCCAGATTTCTGGATTCTTATGTTTAAAGCATCTGAACAGATAGTATTCCTCAGAATTGGGAACATGGGCTTTCAGGTCACACTTATATTCCTGCCTTGTGTTAACTGTGTCTTCAACATGAGTCTTAAACAAATCTGAACACTTCTTAACCTTACTTACTACAGTTGTATCTGAAATGTCATGGAGCTGGAAAGATAGCTCAGAAGTTAAAACAACTTGCTGCTCTTCTAGAAGACTGGGTTTCAATTCCCAGTGCTCACATGGTGGTTGACAACCACCTGTAACTCCAGTTCCAGAGGATATGACATCTCAAATATTTTTAATGGACCAGCCTTAATTATATTCTTCCCAGGTGCCCAGAAGAGACGCTACCAACATCGGGTTAATGAATCTAGATTCACCTGCTCTTTGTCCGTTTGATTTATTCCTCTATGACAAAATTCTGTCTACACAGCTTCAGCTCCGTCCTCACATTCAGTTCCTGTCTGTACATGAATTTCTAAATGGTCTTATTTAGTAAAAAATATGGAGACAGAAATTTGGGTTAAAGTCTTAGAGAGATCAGAGAACCAGAACAAGCCACAGCTAACATCACCTCGCCAACTTCTCAGCCGATCTTGTTTCCACAAATTGGAAGCCTCTGAGTCCTCTTCCAAATGGATCTCTGCTGAACTGCTGCTCAAAAGCCTAAAAGCTTAAGAAACCTCTAGTTCCTGGTTTTCATACCTTATATAACTTTCTGCTATCTGCCATAACTTCCTGGGATTAAAGGCCTGTGTCTTTCCCAAGCAAGACATGAGATCTCAAGTGCTGGGATTAAAGGTGTCTGTCACCACTGCCTGGCTCTGTTTACAGTGTGGCCTTGAACTCACAGAGATCCTAAAGGATCTCTGCCTCTGGAATGCTAGGATTTAAGGCATGTGCTACCACTGCATAATCTCAACGTTTAATATAGTGGCTGTTCTGTGAATTTGAAGTCTCCAAAAAGATGATGGGGCCCCACCTCTCTGTGTCTATTTTTCCTGTCCTCATAGTTTTAGTCAGCTCCTATGCTTTTGACCTCATCTTCATCCTCTCTTCCTTTGTCCTCCATCTTGCCTCCCTAGCTCCTTACTCCTGGCTCTGAGAAACACTACAAAAGATCTGCCTTACCTTCTACAGAATCTCTGTCTTCCTCCCTTCTTTCTGGCCATCTGATTCTGTCTCCCAGGAATTCTGTTCCACCTTTCACCCCACCTGGATATGTAAAAACCTCCTTTGTTCTCAGTCAGTTGCTCTGGAATGCCACTAGGCCTGAAGGCAAGGGATGGTCTCAGCTATTCTGTCCCCTCCCAGTCCTTCAATGCTTGTTTGTGGCTGGCCCTAGGAAAGGGGAAATTTGCAAAAGGCAGATACCCTATTCAACTGCTAAAGGAGAGCAGGGAGCTCAGAGTCAGAAGGCCCTGCCTATGTGAACTTACCCAAATACTGGCCTGAGCAGGATGCTCACACATACATGTTCTATGGGAATTATGGGCACAAGAAATTCATCACAAGGAGCAGCTGAATATTAAAGCTGAATAACACCAAATATTCCATGATAAATATGGTGATATTTTAATTGTACTGAAATGTGATTTTATTTGTATGTTAATAAATAAAGTTGCCTGGGGGTCAGAGCCATTAGCAAGCCATAGCAGAAACTGGGCGGTGGTGGTGCACACCTTTAGTCCCAGCTCTTGGGAAGCAGAGCTAGGCGGATCTCTGTGTGTTCAAGGATACAGCCAGCATGGAGACACACGCCTTTAATCTCAATACCAACCATAGAAGACCTGGAGCTCTGTACAGACGGGCAGTGACAAGGAGGTCTTATGGTTGGGTTTACAAGCAATGAGAAGGCAGAATAGAAAGTCAATAAAAAGAACAAACACACAGGAAGTAGGTCTCTTGCGGAGAGGAAGGACAGCAGCAGCAGTGAACGGTAAGGTTTTTATACTCAGCTCTTAGCTATTGCTCTGATTTCTTGGCTTTCATCTCTGAATCGGCTCTGTGTTTCTTATTTAAAAAGATGGTTACATCTACAATAAATGGCTTCTCACTTGAAGGACCCTTAATCAGTCAAGGTATAGTTTATTATATACTGCTGGACTCATTACATTCCACATACTCTTGTGGCTCACCACAATGACACCCTCTTCTGGCCTCTGTGAGCACCAAGCATGCATGTGGTGCACAGATATATATGGAAGCAAAACACCCATACACATAAACATTTTAAACATATATATTAAAAATAAATAAATAAAATGTAAAAATTATAAGGCCCGTTCCATGAGATGGAGCCCACACCTGGCACTGTTACAGGGTCCAAGAACCTGTGTGTGACCATCCTAGGCCCTAAGGAAAATCCACTCCCATCCTCTACTTAATGGACCTAGAATTAAAGTGACTCTAATAACTTTACTGCTGTCCTCACAGATCTGTGAGTCTCTCAACCTTGTCAGAGATGCTTCTCCTTGCAGCAGGTGACAATTAAGAGAGTCGCTCAAGGGGCCAGCATCCTGAGAATAAGTGACTGAGGCATCTCATCCCTCAACTGGACATACCACACCCCTCTACCCAAGGCTCAAGAATCTTTGAGAAGGGGGGGGGGAGGATCAAGGCAAAAGGCTGTGTAAGAGCCAGAGGTGGTAGAAACAGAGTTTTCTGAACACAACAGGGCAGTTGCACATATGAACTCACAGTGATTGCGACAGCAGGTATAAGATCTACACAAGCTTAAACAGACAAAATTAATTATTGAAAAGGCATGATATTTCACTACAGCCTGATGCTGCTGGCATTTAAAAAAAGATTTAATTTAATTTTATGTGTATGGGTGTTTTCCCTGTATGTATATGAATCACATATTAGTGCCCAAGTTTCCAGAAGGGCTCAGCCCTCCAATAGGAAAGAGGAGCATCTGAGAGCTGGAGAGCAGCAGCCTGAGAGGCAGCAGAAGTCTGACTGGGATTCGAACCCTGAGGCTGAATCTGCAGAGTGGCAGCAGCCTGCATTCACAGGGAAAGCTAGAGAGCCAGTTTCCAGGGAGACAAAAGGGAGGCATGGTGAGTGCAGAGCAGGAAAAGCAGGGAGGAGACATGAGTTCAAGGCAGGGGAAGGAAGCAGAGGGAGAAGGACATGGACAAGGGACAAAGGACCAGGAAAGCTGAACTCAACAGCAGCTATGGTCACAGTGATCTTTTTAGCTAGAGTGGTGTCTCCTCTGAGCATCTATCTCTGAGGTATTTACACAAGTAGACTGCCAGGATGAAGGTCTGCCAGTCATCTACAGGAGTGTCAGGTCATCTTCTCCTCCCTCCAGGAAGCTGGGCACAGGAAAGGAGCCTCAAAGCTGTTACTCCAATGGCCCTGTGACTTGCCATGTCAGTTTCCACTGTTCAAAAGGGAGAAACAACAAAGGAGCCCACAGCAAAGACTGCACAGAACCAACATTCTCAACAATGTTTAGGTCAAATCCCCAACAGGAACATTACTGTTGGAATGGGGAGAACACATGGATTCCAGCATGGCTACCAGTGTTTGGGATTTGTGTTCCCTGGCCTGAGACAGTCAGTTAAAAGAAGTACTAGAGGAAGCCAGGCATGGTGGAATATGTCTGTAATCCAATGATTGACAGTAGAGATAGCAAGACCATGAATTAGAGGCTGTCATTAGTACCTACTGAGTTTGAGGCCAGCCTGGGCTACATGAGACCCTGTCTCAAACCAAACAAACAAGAAAGCTAACCAAAACTCCAAAGAGTCATCAAAGTCATGGAGGCTGTCATTCGTACCTATTGAGTTTGAGGTCAGCCTGGGCTACATGAGACCCTGTCTCAAAACCAAACAAATAGCAAATCTCACTAAAACTCCAAAAAGAGGGGTCATAGAGGCAGGTCATCCATTAACTAACTCTGGTTGGAAACAGAGAACTTGAAGATGTCACCAGTTTTCTCTTTAGATTCACTCAAACAAATTTTGTGACAATTAATATTTTCTTTTAAATAATATACATAATGTGAAGAGGAAATTGGGAGATTCCCCATTTTTGTGACCTCAAGCTCAGTGACCTGTGAGTTTCTGTGTCTGGCCGTGGCTCTCTGCAGAAGCTGGGAGACTTCTTCCAGAGGAGCAGGAGACTGTGCTGGTCACCCAGCCTCACTCACTGGGCCTTTAGTACACTATAGAGTCTCTTCTTGGGGTTCCCCTGGGCAGGGGTGCAGGGAGGTGCTCATGCTGAGGTTTTGCAACACATGAGGGAGATGAAGATGATGATGTCATCCTAGGGGAGAAAGAAGAGGTCAGATGGGGGCGGGGCCAGTGTGCTAATGTAAAGCCTCAGGTGCAGCCTGAGTGTCCTGTCTACACCACCAGCCGCCATCCTTCCACCCTCTCTAGCATCTCCTCCACTCTCCTCAGGACGAAGTCTGGACAGGTAATTTGGTCTGTATGTTGTCACTGGGGCAAACAAATCATGAATGGGTGCGTAGGTGGTGCTACCGAATGGGTGGACAGATGGACAGTTTTCATCAATGATGAAATCTGTAGGGTCATGACCCACAGGAACTGCACTGTTGGTAATTTGACGTGAGTTTTTGTAATTGGATGATTCGGAGAGGAACAGAGAGTGTTGAGCCAGTTGGGTATAATGTCAGAGTCTGGATGCTGGGGACACTATCAGAAACTGGAGTCTGAAGAGTCACATAGCCATGCCTGGAGAGATCATGTTTACTCAGGATGAGGACTGGGTAAACATGTGGTGGCAGAACAGCTGTGAAACATGCGTTGCATGACTCTGTGTGTGTGTGTGTGTGTGTGTGTGTGTGTGTGTGTGTGTGTGCAGATGTATGTAAATGCAAGTAAGTATGTGCTCCTGTTTGTGTATGCCAGAGGACAACCTCAGGCATTACTCCTACTCAGGACACCATGTACCTTGGACTATTAGTTTGGTTAGTTGGCCCTTGTTTTTGTTTGTTAGTTAGTTAGTTTGTTTGTTTGTTTGGGGGTGGGCACAAGTTCTCACTATGTACCCATGGCTGGCCCGGAACTCAATATATAGACCAGTCTACATTCAAACTAACAGATACTCACTCATCTGCACAGCTCTGCCTCCCAAATGCTAGAATTAAAGGCATGCAACACCATACCCACTTTGAGGTTTCATTTTGTCCATTATATTAACTTATTTATTCTATGGATACCGGGCACACATGTGCTACATCCTGAGCAGCAGCTGGGTACTAACAATGCAATCTGACACTCCCAATAGTCACACGCATGTGTGCATGTGTGCACACACACACACCAAATCTCCAGGTTGCTCTTCTACAGAAAGTGCCCCTCCCCCATGAACGTATCATGGCTGCCGGGTCCAGTCACTGCTATTATGAGAAATATGGTTGGCATTACAGGAGATGATTACAGCATTCTGGACATAAATCATATCCCACCGCAGGGTCCCTATGAGGATTCAATTGAGTTCAGGCCATGAAAGTCTGACAGTGCGCATGTTTTGGAATTAAAGGACCAGCAGGTGGCAGCAGTGAGGGTGAGCACAAACTGGAGTAGCTTTTGAGTCACTGTCTAGGGGAGGGAGACAATACCCTGGAAGCCTAGGATAGTTACAGAATTGGCAAGCAAGCAGGCCAGGGCAAGAGTGTCCCCTGGGCCTTGGTTCTGCTGGGTGCTGTGCAGAGTCCCTGAAGGACAAGAAGACAAAGAGCAGGTGGTGGTGGGGACACCGAGCTAAGGTTGGGGACTGAATGTATTTCCTCATCATCTCCATCCTCGTTGTGTCTGAAGTGAGCAGAAACTGACCACTTCTGTGCCTGAGGTTATTAGAGAGACAGACAGACAGACAGACAGCATGGTGTGAGACACAATGAGAAATAGATGAGGAGGAGAAGAGCAGGAGTGGAGGAAATCTGGAGGTGAGGAAACAGTGATTACAGGCCACATGGGAAATGGACAAGACTGGATAAGACAGGAGGTAAAGGTGGAAGAGAGGAGAGCCCAGCATGGTGAGGTCAATTCTGTATCTTCCTGGAAAAAATGGCTTCTGGGCTCAAGGGCATGGCCATCCTGTCAGTGACCACAGGAAGGATGTTCTGCAACGTGGGAGGAAGAAGGCAGAATGATGAAAGAAGTTGCTGGTCACAAGGAAGTGGAAATGGGGAGGTCCTGTCCCATTGTCTTCCACCGGAGAAGACTCAGGGGTTGTGTGCCCCTTTTCCCTAATTCACCTGACACCTGAGCACCCCAGTGTCCCTGCACAGGCCCTTCTCTCCTTCTTGATGTCTCTGCTGGTCTCATTTCCTAGAGGGTTTCAGGCCATGGCTTGGATCCTCCTCCTGCTGCTGCCAACAGCATGCCTGCAAGCTGGTGAGTTTGGGGACCTTGTTAGCAGGGACTCTGCCTTAACCACAGGAAGAGTCAGTGGAGCCTGGAAGAGCAGTCTTTCATGTGGACAGGTGTCTGCTGGAGGAGTCATAGTCTTCTCTGTCCTAAGAGAGAGCTCATCCTCAGAGTGGGTCCAGCCCAACCCTTCCTTGTCTGTCCTGTCCTGTATGGGACAGTGGGACATAGGGACAGTCCTGCCCTGGGTCGCACACCTGCCTGTGGATGATGGCTCAACCAAAGCTCTCGGATGTCCTTTCCAACCCCTTCAGACACTTCAGATTTTCCCCATCCTTCCCAGGTCACTCAGTAGGACCCAACAGAGAAAGACTCTTCAATGTTATTCAGCCAGCAAACATCTCTGGTGTCCAGGGTGGCTCCATCGAGATCCCCTTCTCGTTCTACTTTCCCTGGGAGTTGGCAGAGGATCCAGAGATGAAGATTTTCTGGAGATGGAAGAACTTTCATGGGGAATTTATCTACAACTCCACCCCACTTTTCATACATGAGCATTTCAAGAACCGGCTCATCCTGAACTGGAAACAGCCTCAGACATTCGGTGTCCTCAGAATCCAGAACTTGAAGAAGAAGGACCAGACAGTGTACTTCTGCCGATTTCAACTGAACTCAAAACGAGGCATGGAGAGTTTGCAGTCAATTGTAGGGACCCAGCTGACCATCACACCTGGTGAGCCACCCTGGCTCTGGCTTTGATTCCTCTGGCTTCCCTGTCTCCTAGATGTCACCTCAGGCACCATGACTCTGAGCTTTCTTTCATTTTCCTTTCCTGTAGTTCTGTCCAGGCCTCTGCCAACAGGATCTTTATCTTGTAGTCCTAACAAGCCTTTGCTGTCTCCTCTGACCTTGTCTGTCATGCTCTGCTAAGATGGAACCCTACACCCTCCCTAGGATTCAGCATGCCCCCTCCCCCAGTCAGTTCACCCCCTACTTGTCCCAAACTAACACTGCAGGCCAGGCCACTTCCCCAGGACCTCAACTGAGTGACTTCTTCAGGCTGTAACTGCCTCACTTGGTCCTGTGGCAGGGCTGTAGTGAATCCCTGTATGGAGCATCTCCACACAGCTCCAACCTAAGCCCAGAACAAACAGCAGGTGCCCGCTGGATGATCTTGGAGTCCTCCAGTCCAAGTGTAAGCTGCCACCTGTAGCTAGAGTTTTCTCCAGTCCTGCCTGGCCCATGGTCTGGGCAAATCTCTCTCACCCACCAGTCCCACAGCAGTTCAGACCCAACCAAGCAAACACACAGAGACTTATATTGCTTACAAACTGTATGGCCACAGCAGGCTTCTTGTCATCTAGTTCTTATATCTTAAATTAACCCATTTCTATTAGTCTATAAGTTTTGCCACGTGGCTCATGGCTTACTGGTACCTTACATCTCACTTGTCATGGCGGAGGCTGGCACCATCTCTCTGCCTCAGCCTTCCTGTTCCCAGAATTCTCCTTGTCCCGCCTATACTTCCTGTATGACTACTGGCCAATCAGCATTTTTTTATACAGAGAGATATCCACAGCAGCCACCTGTCACTACAGTCCCCCATTTACCCTCGTAGCTCCCCAGCACACATCCCTCACCTCTCCCTACCCACTCCCTTGTCTCCTCTCCATTTCTAACCCCCTCTCTCCTTCCTTATCTTCTTACCCTCACCTCACCCACACAAGCTCCAAGAGTCTTAGGAAATAATGTCCCTATTTTCAAGATATGGCTGCTCTGTCTCTGGTCCTTGCCTATCCTCTGCTGCAGAAGTAACTGCAGTCCCATGCAGAGGGAGCACTGTGGTCCAGTGCCTCCCTGGACCTCGTCACTGTGTGACTTTTACACCCGTGCCCTTCCCATGGCCCTGCAGGAGCTGGGAGACTCTGTGCTTAGTTGTTGATCACAATCTTGCTTTGTGGCTTTTTTTAGATTTATATATTTTTGTATTTATATTTGGTGTTTTGTTTTTTATATGACAGGGTCTCACCATTTAGCCCTGGTTGTTTTGGAACTAACAGAGATCTACCTGCCTCTATCTCCCAAGTGCTGAGATTAGACTCAGGTGACACCACATCCAGCTGTGGCTCTTGACTGGATTAAAGCCACCCTGTGAGAGGACACCACAGCACAGCTCTCTGTGCAGTCTCTATGGCCACCATGTTGACCTGATATAATGTCAACCAGCAGCTGCTAGTGCTAAGGGATGGGAGAGAAAGGACTTCTTTTATGATTCTTGAGTAGTGGTTCTCAACCTTCCTAATGCAGAGACCCTTTAATGCAGTTCCTCATGTTGTGGTGACCCCACACACCATAAAATTATTTTCATTGCTACTTCATAACTGTGATGTTGCAACTGTTATGAATCATACTGTAAACATTTGATATGCAGGATGTCTTATATTCTACCACTGTGGAGGTAGTGAACCACAGGTTGGGAACTGTTGCTCTAGTGTTTCCAAATAGGTAAACGGTGTGGAATTTAACTTTAGTGATGTTTGTAGAGTGAATGGATGTACTCTGCCCTGCACTGAGCTGTACATTTATGGCCAAAATTATGTATTTTTTGTTGTACATTTTATGTATTCTCTGTGTGTGTGAACATGTGGGTCTGTTTATTCAGGTGTGTGGGTGGGGGGACATGTGTGTGAATGTTTGCATTTCATGCTGTGCATGTGGAGGCTAGAAAACAAATTCAAGTGTCCTTCCCTTATTTTTGAGAGAGGTCTCTCACTAGCTTCAAGTTTGCCAAGTAGACTAGGCTGGCTGGCCAGTGAGCCCCATGCACATGCCTGTCTCCACCTCCTCAGTACTGGAGGTACTCCACAGCTCACTCAGTTGTGTTTGGTGTGGAGCTCTATACATAGACAAGGCTGGTTTGAACGTGCAAAGATCTCCTGCCTTGGCTCTAGGGCTGAGATTAAAGGCAAATTCATCCAGTTCTTCATATGACTACTAGGGTTCAAACTCAGGTTCTAAGGCAACAAGCAGCCAACACTCTAAGGACTGAGACATATCCTCATGTTACCAACATCTGTGACAAAAACAACAGTGTTCCCATGGCCTAAATATCTGTGACCAGATGACAATCTGAGGACACACTTCTAGGACAGGTGGAGAGTGAGCATTTGAGCCTCTCAGCCTTCAGCATGTGTTCCCTCTCTGTGAACTTCTAACAGCTGTTCCCCATCCCACATCCCACAGAGGAGACAAGGTGTGACACTCACCCCATCCCTCCCTTGTAACACGAATTTTAAAAGGTCTTATTAACAACAACAACAACAACAAAACAGCTGGGACGTGTTGGCTCATGCCTTTAATCCCAGCACTTGGGGGGCAGAGGCAGTCAGATCTTTGTGAGTTCGAGGCCAGCCTGCTCTACAGAGCGAGATCCAGGAAAGGCGCAAAGCTACACAGAGAAACCCTGTCTCGATTAAAAAACAAACAAACAAAAAAAAAACAGAGCCAGGTATTGGGGTGAAACCTGATATTTCAGAAAAACAGAAAAAAGCCACAACCAAGCTTACCTTACCAACTCCTCAGCCTCCAGACCGAGACTTCCTGTTTACTCATTCCTTATTTGCCCATTTCTGTGCCCTGCCATCTTACTTCCTACTGCTGGGATTAAAGGAATGTACCACCACTCCTGGCTCTGTTTCCAGTATGGCCTTGAACTCACAGAGATCTAGACAGATCTCTGCTTCCTGAGTGATGGGATTATGGGTGTGTGCCCCCACTGTCTGGCATCTATGTCTAATCTAGTGGCTGGCTCTGTCCTATGATCCCCAGATAAATTTATTAGGATACACAATATATTGGGGTACACAAAATATCACCAGACTCACTCATGCAGGGGGATCTGCTCACCCCTCATCTCTCCCCAGCCATCAGCACCACCATGCAGAGCCCCTCCATCGTCACCTCTGCACTCACCACAGCTGGCCTGGAGGACAAAGAGGACCAGAGGAATCCTTCACTTGTGAACCTGGGAGCCACGGTCGGGGTGGTGGTGGCCACGGCTGTGCTCATAACCCCCGTCTGTGTACTGAAGGTCTTCCTCTGGTGGAAGCAAAGGTAAGTGGTCCAGGACAGGCCCTCACCTGAGCTTCTCCTCTGAGTTTTCTCAGCTGTGGAGATGGAGAAGGACGAGCTTGGGCAGGGCAGAGTCCAGAGCACAGAAGGACAGAAAGGAAGCTGAAGTCAACCAGGACTGAATCTGCACCTCTTTCCTTAGAATTCCAGCTGGAAATTAGAGGAGCAAGTGCAGATGAACACAGAGCCTGTGCTAGGGGATTCAAGGGGCATGCATGTGCCTCTGGGGTAACTGCTCATTTGAATAGAGCTATTTGAGTTGAGAATATGGTGAAAGATCTGTACCCTAAAAACAGAACAGTGCTGAGAAGTTACAGAACAGCCAGGAGATAGCTCAGTGGGTAATGTGCTCACCCCAGGAACACAAGGACATGGGTTCCATCCCCAGGACCCACTTCAGTGTTGGCCATGTTGGCAGACACGAGGACAGCAGAGAGAGTAGGATCCCTGACGCCGACTGTGCTGCCAGCCTTGCCCAATCATTGAGAAGCCAATGACAGACCTGTCTCAAAAACATAGGTGAAAGCTCCTTCAGGACAGTACCCAAGGCCCTCCTGCCTGTGTGAAAGGCTTTCCTGAGGGAATCATCTCTCTAGATCCCTTGAATCCCCCTCATAACAAATTTCTCCAAGCATCCCCCCTACCATCCATACATGTGTGCACACATGCCAATGTACATACTGATGAAAAATACATTAAAAAATTTGGAAATACTAAAATATGTAAGGATATTTGCATAAGGAAAAAATTTTTTTGCAGTAGGGAAAATTTTATACATTAAGTCCTTACAATGCAAAACACTCTAATTATCAATGCAATTTGAATTCAAATCCCAATTGAATTTTATAAAAATAAATGAATTGTCTTCTAAGATTAACAAGGATTCTAAGAAACAACATGGGGACACAGTGGGGGACACCCTCATCCCAGCCTTGGGAATTGCAGAGAGTAGAATCAAGAGTTCAAGGTCATCTGCAGATACATAGAAAGTTGCAGGTCAACCTGGGCTCATTGAGACTTGTGCTCACACAACACAGGAGCCAAGTGTGGACTGTGTTCAGGGCAGATTTAAAGCCATGGTGACTAGAAGACTGCAGGACAGGAGCAGAGATGAGCAGAGAGTGGAGTGTAACAGAGAGCGCAGAAATAGTTTGAAGATGTGGCCCCCGGTCTTCAGAAGGGCTCAGCCCTCCAATAGGTAAGAGGAGCATCTGAGAGCTGCAGAGCAGCAGCCTGAGAGGCAGCAGAAGTCTGACTGGGATTCGAACCCTGAGGCTGAATCTGCAGGGTGGCAGCAGCCTGCACTCACAGGGAAAGCTAGAGAGCCAGTTTCCAGGGAGACAAAAGGAAGGCATGGTGAATGCAGAGCAGGGAAAGCAGGGAGGAGACATGAGTTCAAGGCAGGGGAAGGAAGCAGATGGAGAAGGACATGGACAAGGGCAAAGGACCAGGAGAGCTGTCCTCTGATTGGCTGTGCTATACAGAAGGACAGCAGAGGACTGTCCTCAGGACCTGGTGACTCTCAGAGCTGTCCCTGAATGTCTGCTGCAGAACTGTTTGCTGCCCTGGGCCCCTAATGTTGTCTGAACACAGAGAAGAGCTGAGAGGCAGATGGAGGGTCAGCATGGCTGCCACACTGACACTGTTTCTTCTCCTACAGGCCAGC
>CABHPQ010150376.1:0-28925 GCA_902168405.1 Peromyscus aztecus
TATTTTGATGTCTAATTTCTTGAGTTCTTTATATATTCTGGATATCAGCCCTCTGTCAGATGTGGGGTTGATGAAGATCTTTTCCCATTCTGTAGGCTGTCGTTTTGTCTTGTTGACCGTGTCCTTTGCCCTGCAACTCACAACTCCAGGGAGGCTACCTAGTAAAGAGGACCCTAAGAAAGACACAGGGATCGCCCAACGACAGAGAAATGGATGAGATCTACATGAGCAAACTGGGGGTGAGGGGGCAGGGTAATAGAAGGCAAGGGTCAGGGGAAAGAGAGCTTAGGGGAGCAGGAGGTCCCAGCTAGAACGGGAACAGAGTAGGAGAACGAGGAAAGAGATACCATGATAAATGAAGACCCCATGGGAAGAGGAAAAAGCAGAGTGCTAGAGAGGTCCCCAGAAATCCACAAAGATACTTCCACTATAGACTACTGACAATGGTCGAGAGAATGCCTGAGCTGACCTACTCTGCTGATTGGATGGCTGAACACCCTAACTGTCATGATAGAATTCTCATTCAGTGACTGATGGAAACAGATGCAGAGATCCACAGCCAAGCCTCAGGTGGAGTTTCAGGAATCCAATCAACGAGAGGGAGAGGGAGGGATTATATGAGCAAGAGATATTGAGACCATGATTGGAAAAAGCACAGGGACAAATAGCCAAACTAGTGGAAACACATGAACTGTGAACCAATAGCTGAGGAGCCCCCATGGAACTGGACCAGGCCCTCTGGATAAGTGAGACAGTTGATGAGCTTGAACTGTTTAGGAGGCCTCCAGGCAGTGGGACCGGGACCTGTCCTTGGTGCATGGACTGGCTTTTTGGAACCTAGGGCCTATGCTGAGACACTTTGCTCAGGCTTGGTGTAGGGAGAAGGGGACTGGATCTGCCTCAACTGAATCTACCAGGCTAGGCTGACTCCCCAAGGCAAAACTTACCTTGGAGGAGGTGGGAATGGGGGGGGCGAATTGGAGGAGAAGGCTGGGGAGTAGGAGGAGGGAGGACAGGGGAATCTGTGGCTGATATGTAAAATTAAATTAATTATAAAATAAAAATATTTAATAAAACACACATACAAACACAAAAGCAAAGTCCATGTTCGGCCTTCACATTTATCATATAAACTGAAGTTTTAATTCTATTTAGGAAAAACTGAAAGATTTAAGCCAAAAAAAGTTATCTCTTAAAAATTATGTTCATTTAAATGCTTTCTTGTAGGAGTAAAATACAAATTCTGATGCTCAAAAATGTTCATAGCAACTCAGAAAGTAAATGTAAAACCTATACCTCTCAGAAAAGCAATATTATTCAAACTATTTCAACATAATTGCAGAAATCTATAATTAGTAATCTAGACTTAAAGTTGTATCCCAGGGAACTTGAGTAACAAACAACAAAGCTAGAGATATTAGGAAATTTGTAAATGGAGTGAACTATTACATGTGAAAAGCTTTCCAGACTTCAGCTCTTCCTAGAGTTTTTATTTTAATGGAAACAGTGAAGAACTCACACTTCTCTATTTATCTTATCTCTTTATCCATTCAGTGTGGCGTTCACAGGGAAGAGGAACCTCAGCTGAGCAAATGCGCCCTCCAGATTGGTCTGTGGGCAAGCTGGTGGGGCATTATACCCCCCTCTTCACTGCATGATTCTTCAATATCTAATCAGTCACCATATCAAGTCCCGGATGTTCTTTTGTATTCTAAAACAAAACTATAGTGCTCTGAAGAATTCAGTAATGCCAAGGCTCTTTTATTACTTCAGCTAACAAAACAAAACAAAAGGCTGATAATGTCCTACAGAACATCTATTAGAGCGCTGTTGTTATGAATGTGACATATTTCACATTCCAAATTTTAACATGCAGGCCCTAAAGCTTCCTATTATACTGACAATTGGAACTTGTAACAGACATTATCAGGGTCCTGTTCTTATCTCTTTATCCATACTACTTAAGCATACATTAATTCAATTTCTAATATAAGAGACTCTTCTCTGGACATCTAAGTCTAGTTTCTCCAAACACACAGTATTGGGAATTACTACAAAGTCTAATAGACTTCCCAGAGACTCACAGCTGAAGAGAGGGGTTGAGTTGGGGGATTAGGCATAGCCCCTCCAGTGGAGAAAAGACATTTAGGTGAACTGGTTTCAGAATTTCCCCTAATGGGGTGAAGGCCAGTTTGCCACCACAGTAACTAGATTGTTAGGAATGCAATATTGCTGATTGCATTCCTGACTCTGTCTCAGTTCCCCTAACTCTGTACCAGGACTTCTTGGTCTTTCAAATGTATCACGGCACATCCTCGCTTTAGCATTTGTCTCTAATAGAACCCATCCAAGAAGTGGTCCCAAGAACTGATCCCAGGAAACATCCAGGTGAGATTGTAGAATTGCATCGGTTGCTGACAGATGGTAACAATGACCACACCTTTTAGGCCTCTGTTAGGTGATGATAACTTTTGGCATCCTACTGTGTCACAGTTACGAAGATTCTGACTTGTGGTGAATAGTAATAAGCAGGATAGGAGAGGTGGATCCCTTTGGGAAGAGTAAGTGTGTAAACAGTATATAAAACAGAAAAGGAGAATAAAAAGTAATGTATAAATGACGGCAGCTTGCCTTCTTACCACTGAAAAGGAGACAGCTCTCAGAATCCCTCTGGCTTTTAGAGCTGCCATAAGCACACAGAAAAGTTGTTCCAAACCATCTAACAAAGCACTCGTAAGGCCATCAGTTTTGAATAGACTTGGGGAAACAGATAAATGTAAAGCTGGTTCTTTAAATACAGTCTTGCCACTTAGATTGCATGACCGAAAAGTTCCTAAAACGTCAAAGGTATTCATAATTCAAAAGATGCCCCATGGATTCCTTGGTCAACCAAAACTAGAGATGAACAGGACACACATGGACACATGCACATACACACACACACACACACACACACACACACACACACACACACACACCTTTTGTTTTGTTGGATCATTTTGTTGATGTGTCTGCAACAGCAAACTATTCTCTACCAGAAAGGCTCCTAATGTGACATTGAGCACTGATTGATAGACAGCAAGTGTCTGAGCAGGGTATGCCAAACCATTACCCAATCGGAAGTGCTCATGGTAAGTTGTCCACCACACGCTAAAACATGGAAGTGGCACAGCACCAACTCACCACATGATAAAAAACGTCACTTAGGGTCTGACATGAACATGACCCCAAAGGTCCAAGTAAGTTAAAGAAGGAGGCACAGGCCCTCAGGCTGCCAGCTCTGCTGCAGTGACTCCAGTCTCTCAACTCACAGCTACGGAGGTTCTCGATGACTGGATGATTAACGAAGAGGAAAGCAGGGTCTGATTCACAACCCAATGAGCCTGACACATTCATTTTCAGAAGTTGTTAGCATAACAATGTTCAGCGTGCTGATGGTCATGAGACACTGGCAAAAGAAAGCAACTCCGTTGATGTGAACTTGGTGTCTGTGTTTCAATAAAAACGGTGGGAAGATGAGATCAATGACAGGAAACATCAGAGAGACTGAAAATAAACTTTACCTTGCTATAATTTGTCCTAGCCAGGTGAGCCTGTCTGACCTGAGAGCCACTAATTTAAAAGACATATTAGATATAATAAGATCCGAACACAACCATTCCTCAGTTGCCATAGCATCCCATTAGTCAATACGGAGGGACTCATCAGACGTCTCTACATAGAGCAGGAAAGACAGAGAACATCATGGGGAGACTTCGAAGCACAACAGCAGAAAGAATACCCACACTGAGGCTTCCCAGCACTCCCTAACATCCAGCTCTCTACCAGCACATCACCCACACTGAGGCTTCCCAGCATTACCTGTCATCCAGCTCTCTACCAACACATCACCCACACTGAGGCTTCCCGTCATCCAGCTCTCTACCAATGCATCAGCATGGAAAAGCTCATTTTCTGAATTCCATTTTAAAGATACTTCTAGAACCATAAGTCATAGTTGATCATAAACACATAGGGGAGTGTGTGAGTGTGTATACATCTGTACACATGTACCTACTCAAAGAGAACCTATACTAACTTCTGACTTCTAAAGTTTCTTTCCTCTAGGAATTCTGAGTTCTGATAAGATCCATCCCCTACCGCTACTGTTATCAGCAGCTTCCCCTCTGTCTTTCTCTTCCTTCCTATCCCCTTCTGTCACCTGTCAGGTCTATAATGTTCAGATCTAACGCAGGAAAATTTTCTTTCTGTTTCCATCACTATGCTATAAAACCTTTCTTACCTTCTATTCACACTGGGAATTGATTAAGCAATGCTATGTCAAGATGTCGCCTGTCCTAAAAGAAAAGCAAACAAATAAAAAGAGATTTCAGTTGTCCTCTCTTATTTCAAAAAAGGATTGGAAATATTTTTTCAAAAAAGATATATTCACTTTAAGTTTTCCTTATTTCTGGGCTCAGTGACACTCAAATGCTTGAGAGAATCAGGTAAGTGAAACTTCTTGTAAAACAATATAATGATCCTAAACTGCTTTATCGCAGTTCCAGTGATGATGAACTTGCAAGCCTACACTTTTCTTAAGAGTAGATATAAGAGGGGCTGGTAAGATGGCTCAGTTGGGAAAGTTCTTGCTGTGCAAGCATAAAGACATGATTTCCAATCCCCAGAACTCACATTTAAAATGTCAGGTGTGGCAGCACATGCATGTAATCCCAGTGATTGGGGAAGCAGAGACAAGAGGGTCCCTGGGGCTTTCTGGCCAGCCAGTCTACTCAAATAGGTAAACTGCAGGTTCAACAGGAAATCCAGTCTCAAAAGAAAATGAGAAAGATACCAGATGTCAACCTCTGGCCTCCACAAGCACAGCACACACATACATATGCTTATATACACAAGGCACACAAACACACACAGACATATATCTATGTACACACACATGCATGTGCTTATATACACAATACACACACACATATATATGCAAACAATAAAAAGATTCAATGTAAGAAATAGTTTTCAATGAGCATGTCTTATTCCTGTAGAATTATTTGTCTCTTCACTGTTTGTATTCATATGGACAATAAGACATTTATTTATTAAGAATTTTCCAAGTTTCTATTATCTTTAAAGCTTCTTGGTAATATAAAGTGGGTGAAATGCAAACATCTTCTTAGGGAATCCATAGTCCATGGAGGGGGCAAGCAAATACATAACTAATTTTATGATTTGACAAATGTTACTACACAAGCAAGCAAAAGGCATAATGGGAACTCAGAGGAGGGCAAAGCTGGCTCTCTCTGGCGGAAACCAAAAATCTTCAAGTGAAGTGTAACCCTGAGACGTGTCTAGAAGAATGGTGTAGTAATTATCTAGTAAAGAAACTAAATGCCAATGCCTAGAAGTGCCACAGAACAGCAGGACTAAAGAAGAATGGGAGAGACAGGCCCATGAGTACCATAAGACCACACTCTAGGATGATATTGCAAGCAGTGCTAGAGACAGGACCCTGAAATGAGATGCCTGGAAGCAATCAAAGGACTTTAGGCATGAAAGTTTCATGATCAGACCTATTCTTTCCAAAAGCATTCCAACCACAACAGAAAGCAGAACTCAAAGACCACGACGTTAAGCGGATGATAAGCTGGGAGAAGCAGTGAGAGCTTTTCCTAGCAGTGACAGGGAGGGTGGTTGGTAGCAGAAAAGCTTGGCTTGAGAAAGGTTTAGGGAGCAAAGTGAATGGGATCCACGATCAACGTATATTGAAAGAGTAAAGAGTAATAGTAAAGTATATAGTAAATAGGAAAGAGATGGGAAAGGAAAGAGAAAGAGAAGGACAAAGAAGACAGTTAGAGGCAAGAGTGAAATCTAGCTCCCGGGTGTCCAGCCTGAGGAGCGGGTGACAGCTTTGTTTCACAGAGTTGAATGTTTCCAAGACAGGCAGGTCATAGGGAGAGGTTATGTTTGAAGTGCTGAATTTCAGCCACACGTGGGATGGCCCACTGGAGCTGGAATGCAGGTCAAGATCTCAGAAGAAAAGTTATTGCCTGACAGATAAGGAACGTCGTAACTTTGGAATTTTTTTCTAAAAAAATGAGGTCTTTTTTTTTATAGTATAAAATTAAGGTATACAACACAATGTTTTGATGCAGAAATACATAGTGAAGTGATTACTATAGCTGAACTATATAGGTACAGCAGTACTTCAAGTGAAACTTCCATATAAATTGCATTTTGAAATGAAACCATACCCAAAAGCATTACATTGAGAAAATAGTACAAAGAAGCTCTTCCTGGATAGAAACTAACATTAAGAATCACTAAAAGGACCAAGAATGTGGCTCAATGGGTAAAAGCATTTGCCACGCAAGCCTAAGGACCTTAGCTCAAATCCCCAGATTCCATTTAAAGCCAAGCACTGTAGTACACACCTGTGAACCGTGCTCCTAAGGTGAAGTGGGGGGGGGGGGTGCAGATAGGAGAGTCCCTGGAAGCTGTCAGGCCACCCAACCTGCTATATGCAATGGTGAACAGCAAAGAGACCCAGTCACAAAGTAGAGGACAAGGACCAACATCTAAGCACACGCCTGCACACATACACACAAAGAAAGAAAGAAAGAAAGAAAGAAAGAAAGAAAGAAAGAAAGAAAGAGAGAGAAAGAGAGGGAGATTTGTAAAGAATTATTAAGACCCAAGGGTGTTGATACTATGAATGAAAATGTCACCCCAAGCCGGGCGGTGGTGGCACAAGCCTTTAATCCCAGCACTCGGGAGGCAGAGCCAGGCGGATCTCTATGAGTTCGAAGCCAGCCTGGGCTACCAAGTGAGTTCCAGGAAAGGTGCAAAGTTACACAGAGAAACCCTGTCTCGAAAAACAAAAAAAAAAAAAAAACAAAAAAAACAAAAAAAAAATGTCACCCCAAAACTCTGGTTGTATGTGAACTTAAAAAAAAAATCAATAAAGTTCCAGGGTCAGTGAGATGACTCAGCACGTATGAACATTTGTCACTAATCCTGACAACCTGGGTGCCATCTCTGAAATCCACGTAGTGAAAAGAAAGCACAATTCCTGCCAACTGTCCTCTGACTCTTCCTGGGCACCGTGGCACATGAGCACGCACGCACGCACACACACGCACGTGTGCACGAATGAGATAGATGATCGATAGATAGAGATGCAAAGTTTAATTCAGTAAGGCAAGTGCCAGTCTTCTAAGATCAATCAAGTGAAACTCCTAACCTTATCATCTCAGGATAAAATTCTCTTTTTTCTATTGAACTTATTCATATGTATTGTATTTTTTGTATGTTGAATAATTGATGCAATCTAAATATCAATGGCCTTCCATGTTTAGTCTGGACCTTATGCCTAAGGTCCTGCAGTCATGTCTCATTCAGATCTAGAGTTATTTTTTTTTTCACACTGGTGAGGGTCTTCCTACTCAAAATTGTTTAAAAAATTACTTTCCAAGCATCAAAAGAAATTATATTGATATTTTATAGTCATTTTATGTATTATGTATTTTATATATTTATATATTGTATATATTACAACTGTTTAAATATTCCCTTCAAACAATAACTGGTCCACCAAAAAAGCAATCCAATGGCCTTGGATGCAGTCAGTTTTTCCTCTTTATATGGTATTAGTCTTCCTGTTCCCTCAAATCCTGTAGCTCAGAGAATGGATTTCCTTAAAAAAAAAAAAAAAAAAAAAAGAACAAAAATAATTTTGCAAAAAGTCAAAACTTGGCCCCAATTCTCTCTTTAGCATATAGTTTTAATTTGCAGAAAATATGGTTCTAATCATGATTTGGTTTAGATTTATGCAAAGAGCTTTTATGAGAATTAGTGGGTGTTAAGACAGCTACTCCATGCATACTGATCTGTGATTACAACTGAGGACACACCAAGTCTCCCACAGCTGGAAACCTGCTAACGCAGTAAGACAATGCTTTGAAATGCTGTTCCATTGTGAATTTCTTTTCTATTTTCACATAGTACTACTCCTCAATTATTTTAGAGACACATTATTTCAATTTAAATTTATTTTCCTTTAAAATCCTATATATGAGAATTGAAGAAAACACGTCCCTAGCACATATAATCCACATAATTCCCAAGAGGGCTCTATATTCTTATCCCAAAGAGGAAAAAAAATAGCATACTGGTGACTAAACTTGTGTGTCTAAGTTTCATGTGGGTTTTAAGATGTGTTCTACTAGCGTCTACACTGGTATGTCTAAGTTGCATAAGTAGGTTTAAGATGTGTTCACCTAGGCTTGCTGGCTGCTTATCTTGGCCCCTCCCCTGCTGGGATCACAAATACTACCACCCCCGGTTTTATATGCGAGTGCTGGGATCAAACTCAGGTTTTCAGGATTGTACAGCAAGAGCTTTGCTGACCAATGTGTCCCCCCAGCCTCTCATTCCCTTCTGAGAACAGCAGCCCTCACATTAGAGCCAGCAGTGGTTTGAATCTGAAATACCCCTCGAAGCTCGTATGTTGAATGTTTGGCCCACAGTTGGTGTGCTGTTTGGAGAGGGAGGGGAAATGTTACGAGGTGAGATCTCTCTGGAGGAACTAGGTAGGTGGGGTCAGGCTCTGAAGGAGATAACCCAAGTTCTAGTCTCTTCCACTCTCCCAGCTTCCTGTTCAGCCTGAAATGAGCTGTTCTGCCATGCCTTCCCCACTGCGATGGGCTGAAAACTTTGAAATGGTAAAGTGAAGCGTGAACCTCATTGGTCTTATCAATAAAACCGGGAGTCAGATATCAGGGTAACAACCTGAAAGATCAGAGAAGCAGAGGAGCAGCCAACAGTGACTTCTTTTTTTATTATTTAAAAAAAAAAACTAACAAAACAAAACACCCTTTTCTTTCCTTTTACATACCAACTCCTCCCTCCCCTTCTTCTGCTCCCCCTACCTACCTCTGTCCCACCTCTATCCCTTCTCATAGAGGGTAAGGCCTCCCTTGGATAGTCAACACAGGCTGGCATACCAAGTTGGGGCCAGACCTAGCCCCTCCTCCTTGCATCAAGGCTGAGTAAGGCATTGCACCATAGGGAATGGGCTCTAACAAGCCAGTTCGTGTACTTGGGGTAAGTCCTGGTCGTATTGTAGGGGACCCACAAACACCCTAATTGTCATCATAAAACCTACATCCAGTGATTGATGGAAGCAGATGCAGAGACCCACAGCCAAGCACTTGGCCAAGATCCTGGAGTTCAGTTGAAGAGAGGGAGGAAGGATTATAAGAGTAAAGGAGGTCTGAATCATGATGGGAGAAACAGTGACTTCTTACCACTCTGGATCCTCCAACTGTAAAGGGCCAAGATCCTGTCTCTGTCCTGCCTTATCACTTCCTATCTCTGCCTCCTGTGCACTAGAATTAAAGACATGAGCCTCCACCACCCAGTTTCTATGGATATCTAGTGGCTGGCTCCGCCCTCTGATTTCCAGGCAAGCCTTATTTGTCAGAACACAAACAAAATATCACACAACAGTAAAGCAAAATAAAACCTTCCTCCCTTGTTCCCTCGTTTCCTGTTTGCTATTTTGTCACAGCAAAAGAAAAAACAAAAAGGTATTTTTACCTCTTTACAGGTTCTACCTACAATGTATGTTTCTACACCATATTTATAATCACACTGGGGCTTTCGACCTTCAGCATAAGGAAGTAAGGGGAACTGAATGTAATAAACACTCAGCTCATAAAAACGGCCTAATAAACTCATTAGTGTGCCAGGAAACTGAGGATACCTGCTAAGAGCCATGTAAATTAGCTTGGGAGCATTTCTTCCCACCACAATCAAGTCTTCAGATGACTGTAGCCCTAGCCAATGTCTTAACCTCATGAAAGGCTCTGAGTCAACGTCACTTAGCTTAACTGATCCTACATGTCATATCTTACTCTCATAAAATGTGTGAGAAAGTCAGCATTTGTTGTTTAAGCTGCTAAGCACTGCAGTAATTTGGAACAGCAGTAGAAAATGAACAGAAATTGGCATCAGTCTTGGTAAAGCTAGACTCACACACCAGGTTGTTCTGATTATTAAAGATTCTTTCCCATTCCCATGATAAATCTCCAATATTTGCTTAAAGGCTCATTAATTCATCGTGATATTTTACACATACTACCCCAGCTTATCCTCACAGCAACTTTGAGATTTGTCTTATAACCTAGAAGTGTAATTTATCCTTAAAAAATAAATCTTAAGGGGCTGAAGATAACTCAGTGGTTAGAGCCACTTGCTACTCCGGCCGGGGATTCAAATTCTGTTCCTAGTGTCCCCTTGGCAGCTCATAATCTTCAATAACTCTAGTTCAAGGGGATCTGGTACCCTCTCTGGCCTCCACAAGCTCTGCACACAGTGGTGTGCATACATGCATGCAAACAAAATACTCATACACATAAAATAAATCTTTTTTAAAAATGCTTTCACTTCCTTACCCACATAACTTTTTCTGTCCCTGTTATATGGCACTTATTTCTGAGGTGAAAATAAACACCGAACAGGGAACTAACAATGGATCAAAATAATGATGCCACCCAAAATCCAACCTAGAGAACCAATGAGGTTATTGGAGTCATTCACAGCATCATGTGAGGTATTATTAACATGAGCATGGACAAGTCAAGGGCTGCTGCATCATTGAAAGAGCACATCAGCATGGGTAATGATTCATGAGAGTAAGAACTCAGGAGCTCTCTGCATGACCTGCAGGCAGCTGGACCTATCAGAGTCTCCTCTCCTCAGCAGTCTTCACTGCTTATATAACTTTGTGAGGAGTGAACTTGTGAATATGGTAAGTTTCAGGCACTTTCTGAGACTTGGGAATTGTTTGCTTCTTGAGTCTGAATGAGCATCCCTTCAGAACTTCATGGGTCTGAACTAGCTTCCCCCTAGAATGCAATGTCTCAGCTAAGAGGAATTGCTACATAACATTCTCATAAACCTCTCTTTAATCTAGTCTCAGGACTTTTGCAATTCAAAAGCCAAGTAAAATGATGATTTAAAGTAAATAAAACGTGAGACCATAGGTTAAGAAAGTTCTAGACTGTCTGAAGAGTGTAATAATTATGAAATAAAGATAAGACACTGAAAATTTTAGAGTGTAGGTCAGAATACAAAGTTTATTGGACACTTTGGTAAAACATCACACAACTTATAAAAATAAAAACATACCTGTATTTTTAATTTTTGTTTGACAGTTTCAGACATTTATATAATAAATTTTAGTCTTTTTCACACACACACACACACACACACACACACACCATTCTCTCATACTCTTCTCTCTCTCCTGCTGGAAGCCTTCTCAGCAATACTACCTCCTACTTTCATGCCTTCCTTTTGTTTGTGGTCCCCTGAGCTTAATTAGCATTTCTTGCCCAAGCATGGATGTGAGGTTATCTACTAAAGCAAAGGCAACTTATGGATGGTTAAAACAGCATTGAATATATGATACTTCTCTCCCACCCAATAAGCTTTAACTCCCAATAGTCCCTCAGAGAAGATTGTGCCTCATGGACCGCTCCCCACACATGATGAGGGGGTCAAATCTTGTTCAAGTAGCCACAGCTGCAGTGGATTCAATAGTACAATGGTTATGTTATGTCCAGAAGACATCTTTATGTCGCATATCTCCCTACATTTTGGCTCTTATAGCCTCCCCTTTCCCTCTTCTGTGATATTCCCTGAACCTTAGAAGGGGTGATATAGATATCCCATTTAGGGCTGAGCACTCTACTATCCTTTATTCTTAGCACTTTATCCATTTATGGGTTTCTGTATTAGCCAGGCCCTGTAATAAGAAGCTTCTCCGAATGAAGGCTTGGGGCAGCACTAATCTTAAATGACAAATCAGAGCTAAGGCCCAGGTGTGAATACATTCCTGACTTCAAATAGCAATTTCTATCTATTGACATGACCAAACACATCTGAGTTTACAACTCTAATGTCTCTGGCCAAATTACATTAACCACCAGCGTTGAGATTAAAAGGTCAGTTCATCCTGTTATGCCTCATTCTCTGTCATTCTCAAATGACCTCTCCTAGTGAGTTGTCTGTGGACCTTTACTGCCAACAGTTTTGTCTTGTTGAGCCCACATGCCCACCGGCACTGTGCCCATGCTTAGACATTAGACTGAGTAGCACTGAATCAGCCTATTCAGGCAACCAGGATTGATGGACGCACTCAGCCTCCATGCCTCCCTTAATCTTCATCTCCCCCTTGCAGATGTGTCCACTTCTCAACTCTGTGTACTGTGTAACTCCTACTAAGGCACTAGAACTCAAACTCTCTTCCCTCCATAAGTCCTTGTGGCCCAGTTCTGCTTAACACGGATGTAGCATGAATCTTAAAATGTTCTTATTAATAAGATCAAACCTGAGCCAGGTATTGGGGTGAACGCTGGAAGATCAGAGAAGCAGAACAAGCCATAGCCAGTTTCTCAGCTGATCTTTTCTCAGACTGGAAGCCTCTGTGTCCTCATCCAGAATGAATCTCAACTGAACTGCTACTCAAAAGCCTAAAACCTTAACCAGTTAAAAGCTTCTAGTTCCTGGTCCTCATGCCTTATATACCTTTCTGATTTCTGCCATCACTCCCTGGGATTAAAGGCTCACTTTCTGGGATTAAAGGCATGAGTCACCATGCTTGACTGTATCCTTGAACATACAGAGATCCAGGTAGATCTCTGTCTCTGGAATGCTAGGATTAAAAGCATGAGTGCCACAATTTTCGAGCCTCTGTATCTAGTGGCTGTTCTGTTCTCTGACCCCAGATAAGTTTATTAGGGTGCACAATATTTTGGGGAACACAATATCACCACACACGGAAGAACAATTTGTTTCTCTCAGAAATCTTTTGTTTCCCTGTGAGTGGCAACAAAAGGCAGTTCTCCCAGACAACCCAACTAATCTGGTGTTCCCAAGACTATTGATTAAGCATTGTCTTCATTGTAGAGTACCCTCTGCTTGAGACAGCTATAGGAAGGAAAGCAGCCCAAGTGATCTTACCTCCTAGGCTTTAGGTTTTCATATCACATAACACAAAAAGTCAGATATAATCAAAAGTTACGCTGGAAAGTCCCTGGGAAGAGTCACTTCGGATGATTGTTCTTAAAATTATCATTAAATATTGCAATTATAGTTTCACCATAAGATCACTTGCTGAAGGAGGCAGGAAAGGACTGAGCACTCCAGGAAGAACAGATTAGCACTCTCACTCACACATTCGCTGAGGGTCACAGACACAGGAGTAGAACCGAACCGTGAAATCACCTGTTAGTTCTTTCTCCCTCCTTTGTGATGTCTGCAACCATTCATTCCTATTGTTGTCCCAAAAGCTATTGATATGTATGGCCTTAGATATTCAAATAAAACTCCAACTATATGACAGATCCCTTGATAAGCAGGAAAATACCCTCCCCTTGATTTCAGTCAAAAGTAGCCATACATGTGACTTATTCCAGGGAGTAAGGGGTGACCCCAATCTAGAAACACACAGAGAGCAAAAGATTTATTTGCATCATAGACTATGTGTTAAAGTGATGCAATCCATGTAAATGTGTATCAATGTCATTGAACACTACTTACTACATTTGATGATATAAAGCCTGTCCTTACAACCTTAAGTCTATATCTAGAACATAAAAGAGTTGTATAATCCTTCTGCCTAGTAGTTTTAACAACCTATACCTTCTTGTTGGAAGAAAGGCAATCAGATGTTAATTGGATGGTTGGAAGGAGAGCCAAATAAACTGGACATGTCCAGTTAGAAAGAGAGTGATTGTTCACAGCAGTTCAGATTAGACACCTGAAGCCAGGCAGTGGTGGTGGCACGTGCCTTTAATCCCAGCACTCGGGAGGCAGAGCCAGGCAGATCTCTGTGATTTTGAGACCAGCCTGGTCTACAGAGTGAGATCCAGGACAGGCACCAAAACTACACAGAGAAACCCTGTCTTGAAAAAAAGAAAGAAAGAAAGAAAGAAAGAAAGAAAGAAAGAAAGAAAGAGAAAGAGAGAAAGGAAGAAAGAAGGAAAACAGATTAGACACCTGATAAAGACCCTAAAGCCGCCTCAGGAAAAAGAGGCTCAAAATGACCAACCAGATATATGGACTCGTGGTCATTTCATTTTCTGCCAGTAGTCTTGTAAAATTATATGCCTAAAAAATTAAAGGTTTTATGACAGGACAGATGGGCGTGCATACTGGGAAGTCATATAACTGCCCACACAGAATGGACGAACAATTACCGGGTTTTGTAGCACTCCACTTGAAGGTATCACATGATTCCTCACTAAGCAATGAAACCAAGGGAACAACTTGCCCTACAATGCCTTCCAAGATAGATGAATGTGTACAGAGAACGCCCATTTACAATTAGCTTGGATGTGCTTGCTATGGCTCTCATCAGGATTCATCAGTGCACTCATCTCGGGCTCCTGTAAGTGGTGGAGAGAATGACTGTGTCCGCAGTCTTGGTCTCTGCCATCTGTCAATCCAGTCTACCTAGAACAACAGCTACGTTTTGTTATAGATTCTTTGGGACTGTTATTTTTAACACAAGATTGCATTCGTGATTCCTGCTATTGTTTGAATGTACTCCCCAGGCCCCACTCCAAGTTCATATGTGAAAACTGCTGCCTACATGATAATATTTGTAAGTGGTGCTGTTGACAGGTGATCTGGGTTAACTGATGTGTGAAGATGGGGCTTGCTTCAGTGGTGGTATTAGTGGCTGTGATTGAAAAAAAAAGGAGAGATTCAAGCTTACACCCTCTCTCACCTTGCAATGAAGAATCAAGAAAGCCCTTGCCAGATGCTAGGTAACACCTTGATATTTCAGTCTTAGGATTATGGGAAATGAACTTCTTCCTTTCTAACTTACTAGGTCTATGGTATTCTGTTTAACCAATTAAAAAAAAAATGGACTGATAGCTCCCAAACCCTAGCCTAGAAAACACTGAAAAGGCAAATTCTTAAGAACTGGAGGTGTGGTTAAGTAATAGAGAACTTGCCTAGCATGCATATGAGAGAGAGAGAGAGGGAGAGAGAGAGAGAGAGAGAGAGAGAGAGAGAGAGAGAGAGAGAGAGACTACTTAATGATTATGATGTAGCATGTTTATGGGGAAATAAGTTGCCAGAAAACTATATTTCAATTTGTATTCCCAATAACTACACTTCCATTTAGGGAGTATTACTTAGAAGATCAACACATCAGAATCTAAAGTAATAAATCTCCAAACTAACATTTAATAATTAAGCAATGGAAATAAAAATTTTGAAAAGATGTCTCTCTACTTCTGCATAAACCCAACCAAGAAGTTTTTTATCTCTGTTTAGCCAACATTTGAATATAAGACATTTAGACTAAATGCTTTCCAACTTCAGTTGAAGAATTGTAAACAGTGGTAAGCTGATCAGTGTGGAACAACCAGATTTCTGTAAGAAGATAAGTAAGTATAAGATGACTGTCTGCACACATACATGTATACATATACATGCATATTTTTGAACATTTTTATATGAAACACATGTAACATGAAATTCATAAGTAATAATAAACCTGCAGTTGTCTCTTGTAAATTCCATGTAATTTACAACTTAAAATTTCAGTATAACTTGATGTTCTTGGAATCTATCATATTTTGAATTTTTATTGCCAACAACACTGTATTGACTACTACACAGCTCAGCAAAGAAGTTGCATCATTAGTAAAGATCATAGTTATGGCACAAACATTCGCTGATCATTTTGTTCATGTTAAAAGGGAAGGCAAAGGTAAAATAAAGAAGATGCACGCAGAATTTCATTCATTCAGCAATGGCATGAACGACATTTCTAACCCAGACAGTAATTTGTAACTATAGAAGATAATTTTTTCTTGTGTTTTGATGCTAATCACAAATTAATAGCTGCAGATAAAATATGTTTTAAGTTTACTCAGCATTTAATATTTTTTTTATCACTTCTGAACTTCAGATCATCATTTCCAAGACATTAAATCAAGGGCTGATTTACCTCAGTTGCTAATAATAGCAGAAGCGTAAAAACTCCCACCTGGCCAATTTAATGCTAGCAGCATGAAGTCACTTAGGAACATGTTTGCAGGAGATGCAGTAGTGTTTTATCAGCAGCTGATGGGTATGATGTCCACAGCACAGGTTAGAGCTAAACATGATAATTAAGAAGTAATGAGTTTTGTATATTGAGTACCTTTATTTTAATGTAAATTGTAAGTTTATATAACTTTTTCTTTTTAGAGACAAGATCTCATTATGAAGCCTAAGATCGGCGTTGAATTCACAATCCTCCTGCCACAGCTTCCTGAATGCTGGGATTACAGGACTATGCAACTATACCTGTGTATTTTTTTTAACAACAATGTGTTTATTACCTTGTTCATAAGTAGCAACACCTTAACAGCTCTAAACTAAAAAGGTTCCCAACAATATCTGTCACAGCCAGATATTATTATTTCCTAGTTACATAATAGTGACTCACCAGCAGCCCCCTCAATCCAAAGTTGAACTTCAAGCAACTGATGGTGGACCATGGTCTTTGTCCATGCAACCTTGTGCAAAAGCAATGGGCCACTGTTTTGTAATCCTAGCACTGACCAGATGCATCCATGGTTTCTGTTGTTGTTTCATCTTGTTCACACAGTGCTGGGACATCATTTCTAAAATGTTTCATGATATTTTTTTCTAATAGCTAGTCATAAATTCCCTGAGTGAAATGTTTATATTCATGATATTCCACTGCTTCACTGTATTTTCAAATTTGAAAAAGGAAGTAGAAACAAACTTTGATCTGACTGACAATGTGTTGACAGGGACAGAAAGTGTTTTTAGGACATGTTCTCAAAATTGTAGATGTGGAACAGCATCTCGTTTGGAGAATCCCTTTACTCGAAATGGGATTTACATGGTTACATTCCAAACTACTTTGAAATTTTAACCTAGAATGTTCAACTTGGATGGTGTTCGTTTGACTGCAATTCATGCTGGATAAACTGTATATTGCTATTTCAACATTTAAGTATTTTGAGGTATTTAAATAAATAGGTAAATAGATAGGCATTTAACATCTGTAAGCTTCCAATCATCTTTAGCATGAGATAATTAGTGATCTAAAGCAAAACATGCTGTGAAACAAAATGTGAAAGTGGTCCACCTAAAACCTGCATGCAATCAATGTAGAAAAATGTAACACAAATCTCTAAATGGTCTTATTAATAAAAAAAAAAAAAAACCTCAGAGCCAGATATCGGGGTTAAAGCTGAAAGATCAGAGAAACAGAACAAGCCATAGCCAACCTCACCTCGCCAACTCCTCATCTGATCCTGTTTCCTCAGACTGGAAGCCTCTGAGTCCTCATCACTGAGGGTGTCAGTTGAACTGCTGCTCAAAGCCTCTAGTTCCTGGACCTCACGCCTTAAGAGCACAAGTTCCTGTTTCCTCAAGCCTTATATACCTTTCTGTGACCTGCCATATTACTTCCTAGGATTAAAGGCATGTGTCTTTCCCAAGCAAAGACATGAGATCTCAAGTCCTGGGATTAAAGGTGTGTGCCACCACTGTGTGGCTCTGTTTCCAGTGTGGGCTTGAACTCACAGAGGTCCAGACAGATCTCTGCCTCCTGAGTGATAGGATTAAAGGTCTGTGCCACCACTGTCTGGCCTCTATATCTAATCTAGTGGCTGGCTCTGTCCTCTGATCCCCAGATAAGTTTTATTTGGTAGAACAAATAAAATATCACCACAGAAAAAGTTATTTAAAAGGATTATAATCTGAGCTTCAGCGTAACAACATTATGAATCATCAGACATTCTAATGTTTAGCACTAGAATTAATTATCTAGCTACCTATATTCAATACTTCTAAAATGCTAACTTTGAGTGTTTCTACATTTTTACTAAACATTGGCCTCTCATTAGGAGATCGATGTCTCCCTGGTTACATCTATGCAGTATTCCAGCATGCTCCCTGAGTATCTGTAGCTGGAGTTTTCCTGTGTCCACCCGGCTCCTGCAGCTGCTCAGATCCAAGTAAACACACAGAGACTTATATTACTTATAAACTGTATGGCCCCATGGCAGGCTTCTTGTTCTTATATCTTAAATTAACCCATTTCTATTCATCTATAAGTTGCCATGTGGCTTGTGGCTTATCGGTACTTTTACATCTTGTTTCCTCTGTGTCTGGCTGGCAACTCCTGACTCAGCCTTCCTGTTCCCAGAATTCTCTTCTCTGCTTGTCCCACCTATACTTCCTGCCTGGCTACTGGCCACTCAGCATTTTATTTATTAACCAATCAGAGCAACACATTCACAGCATATAGAGTGATATCCACAGCAAGTATCCATTTTCTCTATTTATGTACCAAGTCCTACACACGCACACGCACACGCACACGCACACGCACACCTCACAATGAACTATGATGGGAGTCATTCATAAGAGAATGACTCATTGCAGATGGTAAATGATGAATAAGCAACACAACTGCAAGGCGATCTTTGTGCCAGCTTAGGGTTCAATTATCCATTTGCCCCTGAATTAACACTTAATATCATTGACTCAGTCATTACTTCACTACCAAAGCACAAGCAGGAAACTGTGAGTTTAAACCATAACATGTCTCCATCTTTCTATACTGCTGACTTCCTAATTACCATTTCATTTCTGTTCATTCATTTCCATCTGTTTATTGCTTACAAATGAGGGTAGTCTATATATTAGTCAGATTCCACCAAATATTCTTCCACACTTCTTACAGTTGCCATTAGAATAAATTCTAAACTAGTCTTTTAAATACTGGGGGGTTTTTTTTGTATAATTTGCGCATGTGTGTTTATGTGGATGTCTAAGATATGAGTGTGAAGGGAGTTGGAGTGTGCAATGGTACATGTGTGGAGGTCAGAAAACAGTGTTATACAACTGGTTCTGTCCTTCTACCTTTGTATGAATTCTGAGGATTGCACTCAGGTGGCCAGGCTTGCATGTCAAATGTCTGGACCAACTGAGCCATCTTTCCTGCCCAATGCTGAATTTTTTATCTTTGCCGATATGAACCTGTAAAACCTTTTTTATCTATTCATAGCATCAGTTACTTGATTTCCCCAGATGTTAAATCATTAATCTTGTCTGGATTTATTTCAAGATCAAAGCTCCTACTTTAATAAATTTACATGACAACCAACAATAAATCCTCAGCTGTCCACCCTTTTTAGAATCACAACCTGACAGAATCCCCCATCTAAGGTGATACACACACTGCTCCTGCATTTGGAAACAACGGAAACATTTAGGGGATTAGAGTTACACAGAGACAGCAAGAAATCTTCCTTTTACACATTTTGCATTTTCCTGAGCACATGCAATAAATTTATAGTTCTGCAGGTTAACGGAAAACATGGATGTTATTATACAGCCTGCTTTGTTCCTTGTTTTTCTTCAAATATCTAAGGCCTCAAATTTTTCTGTAAAAGAACATTGCTGCCACCAATTGAGCATATTCACCCAATGCAAGTAGTATTCTTTTATATATAAATTAATGCTAATGATGAAGATGAAGGGAAGATATATATCCTTTTATCCCTGATCTTAAACCCTAGCCTAATCAGTAATGAGAGCATCCAAAGAGGTGAGAACTCCGCATCCCGACATTACTAAAGGCAGCCCAACCCCTTGCAACCTTTAACCGATTTGTAGTAATGGAAAACTCCTCCTGTGTTTGTTAGAAAAAGGAACTTGTTTTATTCATACAAACAAGCATAGATCAGAGGATCTGTGCCAGCAAGGTCACGTCATGAAATGCAGTTTTGACCTCGTCATTGAGCTGGGCTGACTGGCAGGCTTTGAATTGATTATTATTGCTCAGATTGGAAAAGCAAAGCCTTTTAATCTCATTCTTAATGTTGAATTGTTGGATGAGAGGTGGTAGGAGAGAGGAGAGGGGAGAGGAAAGAGAGAAAGAGAGAGGAAAGGAGAGAGAGAAATTCCCCATAGATCTTGGCAGCACATGAGAATACAAATTCCAAGACCGAACCTAAGAATAAATCAGAAGATTTGAGCAACAGAACTTTCTTTGGTAAGCTTGTGGGAGCTAAAGGTAATCTCCCTAAAATGTCTTCAGAAGCACTCAAGGAAAACCCTGAGGACCATCAAGCACACTGTGAGGTTTGGGGAGTATGGTACCTAATATCAGTGCAAGGAAACATCCCCTGCCTGGCATATTGAGCTTTGCTATCCTATGTGGTTCTCTTAAACTACTCAGAAGAGGTGGATTGGTCAAATACTCTCTTGGTGAAGAAGACTGTCCTTTGAAGATAGTAAGGAAAATAATTCCCGTTCACTTTCATTCCATACCTGCCCCATATAGCCTGAAATTTTTACCTTGAACCAAAAATACCTTTACTAAGAGTCAGACATGACCTACTTTGTTAATTCCCATGACTGATACTTTCCCCTAACAGTGCAAATGTGGAATTTTTAAAATAAAATTAATATGTACTTGAAGTTTTTCATCTGTCTGGTTTAGTATTTGTAGTAAATAAAAGGAAACAATTTAATGCAGGAAATAATGATACTTTTCTAATAATTATCCATATTTTTTACTTTCCTCTTTGGAAAGTTAATATTAGACTTCTTCTGATGTCTGAAAAAGATGATCAGTACAGTAAGAAGTCTCTGTGGGTAAAGGTGCTTGCTATCAAGCTTAAAGATCTGAATTTAAACTCACAGACCCCATATGGTGAGTGAGTGTGATTCCCACAAGTTGTCCTATGACCTCCATGGGCACACTGGCCACACACACACACACACACACACACACACACACACACTTGCACATGCACACAGTCCTAAACTAAGTTTTTTAAAGACTTGTCTGCTATCACTACTTGAAAAGATGAGTTAATGCTTTCTTTCCCTTACTTCTTGAGACCCTGGCCTAGCGCTAATATCCCTATCTCAACCATGTCCAGCCCTAGTCAAGACACTCTGATCCAAGTCTAACTCTGATTGATCTACCTACCTGAGCAGTAGATTATATGACCTACCCTCTAGTGAGAACTCAGGAATCTTCGAAATGAAATGGACACTTGTTGCATGTTATTTTGTTTGTATTCTGACAAATAAAGCTTGCCTGGAGACCAGAAGGCAGAGCTAGCCACTAGTTAAACACAGAGGCCAGGCAGTGGTGGCACACACCTTTGATCCCAGCACTTGGGAGGCTAAAGCCTTTGATCCCAGGACATGGGAGGTTCACACTTTTAATCTCAGTATGTGGGAGGCTCATGCCTTTAATCCCAGCACTACAGAGGTGAAGACAGGAATATAAGATGAGTGGAGAAGGATCTCACCCCCATTCAGTCTGGGGATGCATAGAGACAGGATCACCCCCCTTTTGAGCATTCATAGAAGTAAGAACTCTGTAGTGGCTGCCTACTCTGCTTCTATGATCTTTCAGCTTTCACCCTCAATATCTGACTTCAGGTTTTTATTTAATAAGACTAATTAGGATCACACTTCAGACATTGATGACTCAAGCTGATTTGATATAAATATGCCAGTGGCAATAAAGTAGTTAAGGTCACATAATATCCTTAGTCATAGAGATGCAAATTTCTTCTAACTTCCATGAGAGACAGAAGAAACAAAGAAGGAAGTTAGTAGTAGAATTAATTTGACATAAGAAAAAATTGTGAAACTGTATACAAGGTAAGACTTCCCACTAGAAATCAATGAAGTCAGAAAAAAAAATAAAGACAACTATTCCCAGGAGAAAAAAAGTGGTCACCTATAGACAGCCTTGGCAACTGAGGAGCATGAGGAAGTCTGCTTAGATACCCAAGTGGAAAAGCAAAACCTAAAGAGAATGGGTTCTGTAGTTCTAAGGACTCAAGAGAATAGAAATGTTATTTGGGTTCCTGACAGACTTCAGAGTACCCATAGGACATAAAGAATCCCTATGGGTGTGGTTTCCAGTCCAGAGGACAGATCCAAAGGAAGAAACAAAAATTTAAAGAAAAAAAAATGAGAATTAGGACTGGCCCAGGAATACAAACAAAATATTTCTAAGGTATTTCCATAATTAATTAGGGGCCGTTTTAAAGGGAAGTGAGGTTCTGAAATAGCGGTGCTAGAGGCCAGCCCCAGCAGTTGACATACCCAAGAGGATGTAAGGAGTAGGCCAGGGAAAGATGAGGCAGGCATAATGGTCGGGAGAATCTTGCAGCCCGACCGACTAGCAGGCAGAGTGTTTCCTTATTTTATACAGAGTTCAGTAAGCAGGGATAGATTCATGCTATTCCAAAACATAGATCATATCATTTTTGGTTTTGGACCTGTGTTTTACTTCCTCTTGCATATTTTTAGTCATCACTGATAAACCATAACAGAACAGAGTTATCTTTTACAATCATTTTCTCTCAAGTTTAATCATCATTGATAGTTATCTTTTATAGCCATTTTTGCTCATCAACTCCATAGCCCAATTTTTAAGAATCTAGAGGCATATGACAGCCTGTTATCAGGCTAGTAGCTTTTGTGGCTTCAAGGACACTAGACCAAACATAATCTCCAGACCAGATCTCTGGGCAGATTGCCACATCCCAAGCCCAAGCAGTGTATTATTAACACTTAGTGGTCAGAGTGACCAGGAAAAATTCTCAGGCCAAAGCTGCTGCAGTTATTATTCAATTTCTGGCAAAATACAGTGTTTACATTTTATATTTTTATAGAATTTGTTTACATGTCTAATCCTGGCATTCTGTTGTACTTTGGTCATATGACATCACAGTACCTCTGCATGAGCTAACTTTTCTAAGAAAGGGAGGCCCTAACATCTCATCCTTTTATCACCTATCCACTACATTCTTTGCTCATCAATATGAGTCCCCGTATAGGGCAAAGGTAACTCCAGCCAATCTAACTTTGTTGCTGTATATGCCATGTAATTGCCTTAGCATATAGTGGGAGGAAGCTTGTAACCTCATCTGTGGCCAACTCCTCTAGCCCACCAAATCTTGTTGGCCTTTTTAAGTTTACTTTGTTTTGATTATCCTCTTCTTGAGTAAGTACAGCGGCAGATGTTTCAAGAATATCTCATGGCCACATAAAGAGATCTCTGGCTTCTTTACATACATCACAATCTCCAAGGCATAAGGAAGATCTCTAAGTAGATAAGGATATCCCCTTAAAAGCAGGAGGGTAGTATGTTCAGGACTTTCCTGCAGAAGCTTAGAAGCAGCATTCCTGGGAGAAGGCATAGATGATTCATAAGAAATTTTCCATCAACCCAATATCTCCAAATTGTACAAATATTAAAAGTCCCCCAAGCATGCAACAGGCAGAGATCAAAACCAAAAGTGGCATGGCAGCCATCAGGTGACTCAGCTTTGCTGGATTTTTGTCAAGCAGCTCTGCTGGCTTTATGACATTTGCCGTTCCCATCAGACATGTCTGTGCCATAGCAGGTATGACTTCTATTGAGCCCTTATGGGGCTTCAGACATCAGTGATAGAAATGAATGAGTTCACAGACAGGATATTTCTTCACTTCCACCCCGACCAGGCCAATCCTTACATATCCTGAAAGTATAATAGCAATGCCTTCTCCTCAAATCTGACATATCTTATTATCATAAACTAGAAATTTCCATGGAAGCAGTTAGTTTGGCATGGTGGAGGGAAAGGGGCATTATTTTGACTATTTATTGTCTTAATTAATAAACCATACTAAGCCCAAATCTAAGAGTTCTATCCAATATCAAAAGAGTTCCATCCAATAAGCTCATGGGTCTATCTTGCAGCCAAATTGAAGTTTCAGTGATGTCGCTTTTTATGAAACTGTCTTTATAGAGTTCATACTGAAGCTCCATGTTAGCAAGATAATACTTGACCTTGAACATTTCCATGATGAATTAACACATTTGATGCTTGAAGGTATGAAAGATCAGAGCTTACAATTAAATCTTAGTTCTTGAAGATGTGAAGTTTCCTAACAGAAAAAAGGAAATGGTCTCTCCAATGCTGCTATAGAGTAGACAGTTTCAAGGGTTTGGAACTGCATTCCATGAAGAAAAAAAAAAGCACAGAGAAAAAATATTTAGCTGTGTTCATCTGGACCGTAAATGGCCACATGTAACATCTGCACTGACTTCTCAGCATCTCTCAAGGCCCATGAACTGATATCATTAGCCAATAGGCCCCAGTGACAGCAGACTGCTGTGGGCTTTGACGAGTCTGTGGGGTCTGGCAGTACAGCTTTCTTGCCCTTACAGGTGGTTGTCATTTTGTATTATGTAGAAAGTCTGCCAGAAACATACTGCTGTGCCATTTTTCTGGGCCATTTCTCTGCTGCTCTAAAAATTCTGTGCATTCATTCTGGAAAGCATTTGGAAGTATAAAAGAAAAAATATCTTCTAGACTTTCATTATGTGTCCTGCTTTAGCAAATACTTAGAGTGGAAAATTCCAAAATGGAATAGTGATCAAAATTCCAAAATGAGCATTAGATTTTCATCATAAATTTTCAGCTTTATTGTCTAGAATATTTTAATTGACAACCCTTCAAAGATTTGAGAATTTTGTACTGTGACAGATGAGCTGGGATAAATTGGGCCACTGCACTTGATAGATAAGTTTGGCCCAGAATGGCCTCTGTAAATACTGAATCAAATGCTTGATGTGTAAGCAAATTTTTTATTAATTAATTAATTTTCCCAGCCCAATCACACTGTCCCCTCCCATCCTTCTCTCCTCCCAGTCCCTCCCACAACCTCTCCTTTCCAACCCCCTCATTCACTCCCTCTCCTTTCCCTTCAGAAAAGTGCAGGCCTTCCATGTATCCTAGCCATGAGATACCAAGTTGCAGCAAGACTAGGCACCTTCTCTTCTATTAAGGCTGGATAGGGCAACCCGCAGAAGAAAGGTGTCCCAAGATCAGGCATTAGTGTCAGAGACAATCCTCACTCCCTCTGTCAGGAGTCCCAAAAGAAGACCAAGCCATATAACTGCAACGCATGTGCAGGGAAGGCCCAGGTGAGTCCCATGCAAGTTCTCTGGTTGGCAGTTCAGTCCCAGTGAGCCCCCATGATCCCAGGTCAGTTGACTCTGTGTGTTTTCCCTTGGTATTCCCTGTCTGACTCCCATAATCCTTATTCCCCCTCTACAACAGGATTTCCCAAGGTCCATCTAATGTTTGGCTGTGGATCTCTACATCTGTTTCCATCAATTGCTGGGTAAAGTCTCTCTGATGACAATCAGGCTAAACAATGGTCTATGAGCATAGATGAATATCATTAGGAATCATTTTATTGACTTTTTTTTCTTTTTTGCCAGTCATGAATATAAAGCAAGCCAACAGTCAATATCAAATTAAATGGAGAGAAACTCAAAGCAATTCCACTAAAGTCATAGACAAGACTGTCCACTCTCTCCATAGCTATTCAATACAGTATTTGAAATTCTAGTTAGAGCAATAAGACAACTAAAGGATACCAAGGGGATACAAATAGGAAAGAAAGCAGTCAAAGTACCATTATTCACGGATGATATGATAGTCTACATAAGTGTTCCCAAAATATTCTACCAGGGAACTCCTACAGCTGATAAACACATTTAGTGAAGTGGCTGGATACAAGATTGAATCAGTAGCCCTACTATACACAAACAATAAATGAGCTGAGAAAGAAATTAGGGAAACAGTGCTCTTCACAATACCCACAAATAATATAAAATATCTTGGTATAACTCTAACCAAGCAAGTGAAAGACCTGTATGACAAGAACTTCAAGTCTTTGAAGAAAGATATCAGAAGATGGAAAGATCTCCTATGCTCATGGATCAGTAGAATTAACATAGTAAAGATGGCCATCTTACCAAAAGCAATCTGCAGAGTCAATGTAATTCCCATCAAAATTCCAAAGCAAATTCTAACCCATTTAAGAGTATGTTCTTTTTATCTATAGTCTTAGTCAGTGCTGGACCCTGCATGCTGCAATACTGACCTTGCAGGCAACAAGTTCCCTGGTGCAAGAGTGGCCCAACTGTTATGAGGAAGAAATGACTGGCACTGTAATTTTGGTCCAAAGTCCACAACTGCAGAGCTCAAAGGCCCTGCTATTGTTTTTTTGTTTTGTTTTGTTTTTGGTTTTTGGTTTTTTTCAGAGCTCAAAGGCCCTTGGGAAGAACCTGCTATTGGGATTTTTTTGTTGTTGTTTTGTTTTGTTTTGTTTGTTTATTTGTTTTGTTTTGGTTGTTGCTGTTGTTGTTTTCTAGCTGGGTAAATTACCTTCTAAATATTTATGCCTAAACTCATATACTGGGTTGCTCTCAACCTTGGCCAGCCAAGTTTCTTTGTGCAGTGGACAGCAGTCATTGGAGCAATATATCATCCTACTACAGGCTACCAATACAAATATTTATTTGGATTTTTATTTGTTCATTATTTTCTATGTTTTTTTTTTTTTTTTGCACATCTTCAACCGGGTATGCAGTATCTTTGAACACCAACTTGATCTATGGGAAGAAAAAGAATTTTTAGGGAAATAATTAGAAATCATTCACAAGGAAGTTATTAGGAGCTGCAAATATAAAGGAACCTTCATGGTCAGAGCTGTTGTTGGTCATTCTTTTAGCATAGTGACACACTGCTTTACATAGTGTAGTGCAAGCCAGCAAACAGCTAACAAGACAACAGTGGAATTTATTCTAGCGTGGGAAATGATGGGGTGATGAAACAAAATAAAAATCATACATTTAAATATTAAGTTAGACTAAACACTAATTGACTTTGTATGTATCACTTCTTTCGTTAGCATAGGCTACTAAATGAGCTGGTCAAAAACCACTGTTTATTCTGTCACACAAATACTAATCCAGGATATTGATCATGATCTTGGCTTCTAAATGATTTTTATTTACTTTCTACCTGACAGATAATGGGCCATGGGTATTGACAATCATCACTACTTTCAATGAATAGTTACAGTAAAAGATGGGATCTTAGTTTGCAGAGCACAGAATAAATTTGAAAGGATATGTATTAAGGCATTAGAAGAAGAAAGATCAAATATAACAGGAGGAAGAATAATGTGTTCCCCAAAGTTAACAAAACCATCTTTGTTAAATATTTGTTATATCCAAAAGCTACATGTTGGCTTTTTAAGTGCAGTACTGTAAATAGTATGGGCTCCATCTTCAGGATGAAGATATTGAAACTCAGAAACATTTTCCATGGTGGTACTGTCTTGTTTGGTACTCACCAAACAAGAGTAAAGACCACTAATCAAATTATTTAGTAAAGTTGCGAAAACTTCATTTTCTGTCAGACAAGGCTATCTCCCCAAAGCAGGGTTTGAGAAAATAGCACCAAACATAGAAGACAACAGGATTTATATAGCCCAAAAATCTGCAAGATTTGGGGTTTTCAAGGGTATGGGGATTTTTCAGAGGAATTTTGGTTACATGGGAATTTGGCTGAACATTTCAAAATTATTTGGCAAAGCATCTTATTTTATTAGGGTGGAGATTAGTTATAGGATGTGGAATATGTCCAACTCCAGAAAATGGGTCAAGACCTGGTCAAATCCATGTTTTATAGAAAGCAGGAATGAGCTTATTTTGACTCTGTAATAAGATGGCTTTTAATCTTAAGATGGAGTCAGGCTGGTCCATCAGTACATCTAGAAAGATGAATAGTAAGCATGCAAATTGACTTTACATCCAAAGATGATTTGATTTAATGTTTTTAATGTAAAATGTACTTTCTGTTAGAGAAACAGTTATCCCATCCTCTCTAACATATGGTGCACCAGGCTGCAGGGGCTTGACAGAATTGAGGCAAAAGCTTAAAAGGTGTTTCTACTATTCATTTGGGGAATTAATAATATGGTTGTTATGAGGATAAGATCAATAAAAGAATAAAGTAGAGGCTTGTTGATATAAAAATATTTTACCTAAAGCAAGAAAAGATAATCACCAAGAACCACCAATACCTCCCAAATAAATGGAAAATTGAAACAGATTACAGTTATCATTTCACACAAGGTTTGAAGTCACCTAGGTCAACAGGAATAAGTGCAAACACACAGTTTAATACAGAGAAATGTTTCTGCAGAAGCTAGAATCTCTATTGAAAACATGTAGTCAGTGCACTGGGAAGCTGATGTAGGAAGAATGTGAATTCAAAGCCAGCCTGCATCACACAGTGATTTCCAAGACTGCTTTAGTTTCCCAGCAAAAACCTACCTCAAAATAAACAAAAAGAGATTCACTTTCTTTGTCTTCAACCCATCTTAACTTCATATTTAGGAAATTTAGACATTTTCGGGAAAATAAGACAATTTGTTTTTCAATGAAGAAGAAACAGGAAGGCTGGAGCAAAAGAGAATACTTTTGTTGTTCTAATCCTCTGAGATCTCTTACTTTAGGGTCATTTCCTTTCCTTCTCATCTTAGCACATGTCTCTGACCAAATGATGAGAAAGTCATAGAACTGAATACAAGTATTTTTAATGAGAAAATCTTTCATTTCAAAACTAGAAGCATTAAAGTTAATCAGTGGGAAACTGATAAATATGTTCCAGAAAGAGGAAAATATCTCAAAAATGTAACAGCCAAACAGCTGTCATTTCTACAGATTATTTTTTCTGTTATACAAAATGTTAATTTTTTACTGTGTTTTAATTGAAATAGAATTAGAACACTTTCCCTCGTCCCTTTCTCCCAGCTACCCTCCTTCAAACCCCCCAAACACCACAACTCTCAAGTTGATAGCTTCCTTTTTCTTTTTTTCCTTTTATTGAAAATAAATTCTTTTCTCAGACAACATATCCTGATTATAGTTTCCCCTCCTTTTACTTCTCTCAGTTCCTCCCTGCCCCCTCCCCTCTGGATCCACTCCCTTTCTG
>CABHPQ010150377.1:7657-27052 GCA_902168405.1 Peromyscus aztecus
AAAAAAATAGTCACTTGAACATGAAACATTAGTGTTTTCCAAGAGAGTCTCACTGGGAAAACAAACCAATCTTGCAGGTAGACCCATGCCCAGCAGTAGAAGGACAACACAATAAGTCCTTTGTCTCATAATATTAAGTCAGGGTGGTTTTTTAATTTTGTTTTTAGTGTTGAATTTTTTCTACTTTACATGTCCTTTGGGTATGTTATGGCTTCCAGTTATGATTTTTTATAGGATTCCTGATTGTGTGAACCTGTGTGTTTCTGCACCTATATACATTTTTTTTTTGTGGCTCCTTCCTTGTTTTGTCGTTTTGTCATAGTCTAATTTGTCTGTTGTTGATTTTTCTTATTTTATTTTATTATTATTCCTTAGACGCCTGTTTGTTTTTTTTCCTTTGTTTTGTTTCATCTGTTTGTTTTATTTTTTTAACCATAATGTTTTTATTATTATTTGGGAATTTCACCTAAGGCACCCTTATCACCCTTACTTCCCAGTCCTCCCATGTCTGATATCCCCTGCCCTTTCGCCCCCCTCAAAAAAAAAAAAACCAGATAAAAAACAAAACAACAACCACACAAAAAATCCCACTAAGTCCAACTTGTGTTGTCCATATAGTCACTATGACATGGTCAAACTCCCAGTGACCAGCCTCCTAAAGAAAAGTGAGTCCTCCCCCACCCCCACCTCCACCAGTAGTCATCTATTCTGGAGAGCTATACTTCAGCATCCTTACAATTGTTTAAGAGTTCTCTTCTATGGCTTCCTGTCGAGGTTATTTCATTTTG
Organism: Peromyscus aztecus; assembly: GCA_902168405.1. Lineage (NCBI taxonomy): Eukaryota > Metazoa > Chordata > Mammalia > Rodentia > Cricetidae > Peromyscus > Peromyscus aztecus. Next base: position 8,446 of record CABHPQ010150377.1, read on the forward strand.
TAGAGAGTAGGGAGGGGTTTGTCTCAGACACCTGCTATGTCTCTTTCTCAACTGTGAGTCTGCAGTCATCTCATCAACACCACTGCAAAAGATGCTTCCTTGTCCTTTATAGCCACCAGGAGCTCTGATCATGGACTTCCACATGGTATCTGTTAACAGCACAGACCACAGACATCCACTGAGCCTCCTGCATCAGCATGATCTCAAACCTCAGACATCCACATGTCCTTCAGTAGAGACACAGGCTTCCTTGGATATCAATACTGCCCCCAGCTGCAGCAGTAGCACTGACCCCAACATAGTCTTCTGTAGGAGCACAGATCATCACCAAGAATTCTTAGATCAGAGCCATGCTTCAGATTTTCATCTTTGGTGGTGATGATGTGCTCCTAGATCTGGTTCTGCAGCTGGCTCCTCCCTGCAGTTCAGAAGCCTCTGGATGGAGTAGGTATTAGGGCTGACCAACTCGAAGGGCTGGATCTGGGCCCTGATGGCTGCCCAGCATCTTCACTGTGGCTGCCCTACCATGCCTGTTTGCTTTCTAAGGAAAGCCAGAAAGGATGTGGATCCAAAGGGGAGGGAAAGTAGGAAAAGTCGGGGAGGAAAATAGGCACTCAGAATATATCACATGAAAAAAAAAATGTTTTAAGTAGAAGAAAAGAAAAAAATATATTAAACAAACACCCACAGAAATGTCAAATAAATAAATAAATGTTACTTGTCTTTCAAAAAAGGGGGACTTAGAATAGCTTCTAAATTTTCTTTATGTGGAATGCTTGCGGATGACCATTCTTCCATATGCAGAGTAAAAACCTAGAGAAAAGGTTTACCACCTTAAAGTGTATGAGGACTCAAACAAAGCCTTTTTTTATGGTTGTTGTTGTCAAGTGTCTGTGATTTCTCATCCAACCCCTGCCATGAATACACAACTACTTCTAGTATATCAAGACTGCTTTATCTGGCCTAGTGGGTGGTGGTGGGACAATCCTTTGATCCCAGCACTCAGGGAGGCACAGGCAGGTGGATCTCTGAGTTCAAGGCCAGCCTGGTCTACATAGCTTGTTCCAGGATAGCCAGGGCTTCACAAGAAACCCTGTCTTGAAAATGCACCCCCCCCAAAAAAAATTGGTTTATCTGCCAATTTACAAAGTTTTCATTTCAATCCCAGGTAATTCCAAACATAATGCCATCCCATACCATGCTAGCAGTTATGTCTACAACGCAGAGAACCACCAGAGCTAGGTTCTTGTTGGTGGGACTCAGGCATGACTCCTCTATGAAATACATCATTAAGTTTTATATCTTCTTATGAAAGTTGGGTGTCAAACCATTGATGAATACAGGCTAATCTATGTATCCACTCAGATAAGACTAGAAACAATAAGGAACCCTAATTGAAACTGCTATAAATAATGGCTAAATCAAAACACAACGGTTCCAAGTAGGCAATGAAGACAGGATGCATTTATGTTTTGTTTTGTTTTGTTTGTTTGGAGGGTGTCTTGGTTTGGATTTCTATTGCTGTGAAGAGAAACATGACCAAGGCAACTCTTGTAAAGAAAACATTTAATTGGGGTGGCTTGCATACATTTTCAGAGGTTCAGACTATTATTTTGGTGGGGAACATGGGGGCTTACAGGCAGAGGATGTGCTGGAGTAGCTAAAGTTCTACACCTTGCAGGCAACAGGAAGTTGACTAACTCACTGGGCGGTATCCTGAACATAGGAAGCCCCAAAGACTGCCCCCACAGTGACACACTTCCTCCACCAAAGCCACATCCAATCCAACAAAGCCACACGTCTTAGTAGTACAACTCCCTATGAGATTATGGGGGGCCTACTACACTCAAACCACCACTGAGGGGGGGTTGTTTTGTTGTTGTTGTTGTTTGTTTATTTGAGGCTAATATTTTTTAAAGTATGTGATCAATATTTTTGGTCTAGAAATATTTAGTTGCCCTTTAAATTTTTGTATCAGTGCCATTCCCAAAAGATACACACTCCACAGAGCCTAGAATGATTGTCAAAGTTGCATTTAATAACACATATATGATACTATAGTCTTGTTCAGTGGAATCGATTTGTTTTTCAAATAAGTCTCCTCTTTAAAACAAATACTGCCTATATTATCAAAACACTGGAGAAGTATGATGAATTATACTATTACAGAGGTCTATGTTCACTCTGTTTCTTCAAAGGGCTGTTCTTACTTTTCTAAAAGCAAACTACCAGTTATGAAGTCTGTGTACATATATATATATATGTATATATATATATATATACATATATATGTCATAAACCTTTGACCATGATTTGAGGACTAAATAAATGTATACAGATGTATCTTGGAACAATGTTAATGAAAAGGTAATGCTGGTTGGGTTTCACATTCAGGAGCCTGAGGACTTACATACATGAGAAGGCAATTCATACCCAATTGTTTCACACATGTGAGAATTCTGCTAGCCTAAAGCAATAACTCCTCACAACCAAGCAAGAGAAACACCACCACAACATAAAACTTCTGCCCTAGAATTAGTCTATAAACCTGATTCGGCATGTTGGTATAATCTCATTTACCAATGGGGCCTTCCCCTAATGGCTGATACTCAGAGACTAGTCTTTGAAATCTGCTACATGTTTTTGGCTCCTGCCCAAGAACTCCCTTTAGTCAATAGGCAGAATTCATTGGAATGAATTTTCTACATCCAAGAAAAGGAAAGGTGAGAAAATGCAGAAAGGCCAAAGACTGAAAGAAAAGAAATGCTATTGGGGAGAATGGCTTCATAATTATAATAGCTCATTTTAATCACTGTGATTGTTTAATACATTATGAACACGGAGCTATAAGGATAATAATTGTCTTATCAGTCACAATCTCTTTGTTATCCCCGGCACTCATTTGGGATTTAGCATAGTATAGCTCCATTCTGCACACCTCCCTCCCATATCAAGTAGCCTTAATTATGTGGGCAGCCAGACCCTCTCTGGAGACAAAGATGAGGATGACGAAAATCAGGTAAGAGGAGAGAAGCAGCCCCCTCCTCCTTTGTTTCTGCTTAGTCCCCTGTAGCTAAAGGCACATATGTAGCTTTCTCCATCTTTGAGACACTTTAAATGTGAAACGAGTAATTTAGCTGAAAATTTTCAGTTATTTTTTTTGCATGCTTCATATGCTGGGTTAAAACCATTAGCATATAACAAAATCTGAGCAGATGCAATGCAACAGATTCCTTAAGGGAATCCATATTTTTACATATTTTGTAATAAGGAAACTGTCACTCCCAGATGGTATCGAGCTAATACTGGTGGTTTGCTTGCTGATAACATACTAAAAAATAAAATTAATTGTATTCTATTTGGTGACAATGAAGTCATTATCATATATACTACACTCTTAAAAGAAACAGATCCAAAAGATCCCCTCCTGAATTATTAGGTTTATTTAGTTAGTTGGCCTGGCCAGAAAAGAAAAAAAATCTAACTTGGATCTTCAAATTGGAATTCCCTTACACCTGGCACTAAAATGTGTGGTGGTTTATAAATGTGGGGGGAAATGTGATCTTGAATTTCTAACCACATTAGAGAGGAGCCTGGTGGTGTAAACACAACACAGAAGACATTTCCAAAAGAGATGTGTGAGCTCTGCAGGTCATTTTTTTTGCTGGTTTATGGGAAGACAGCTTCTGCATTTAGCCAATAATTGCAAGTCATACTTACCTGGGAATGTGTATAATAAAGCTGGAAATTAAAATGGAACACTGATACATATTTTTGTATCTTTGCATAACCACTTTTCATAATCTATTGCTGCATTTTTTGATGTGTCTTTTTTATCTGTAATCAGCCAAGAATAGCTCCTTTCACGTGTAAATTCTTTGGGAATATAATAATTGTAGATTAAGTTATACCCTTTCCTCATGTTCATGTGTATTAACCACTATTTCTAGATAACTAGATGGGAAGTGCCTTTATAGGTCATATGGTCCGACATATGTTAAAAGTTATATCCTGTTGTTGTTGTTGTTGTTGTTTAAGGCAAGCAAAGGTACAAAGGAAACCTACATGACTAAATTATGCTCTCTGTCCATACATAGGTGCAATTTATTGGGACCTAAGTTATTGGACTAGCCTAGGATTTTTTTTCCTTCTCAAGGTGAGATTATAATACTATTTGCCATGAGTTATTGCTGATTTTTTTTGGATCATTCCTGTCATCCTTCACATAATGGTTTAAGACTTTGTTATCTGTATTGGACAGCATAATATGGAAAAGTGACCATAGTAAGTATGGTTCATTCTTTGAAAGATTTGAAAGCCTAAAAGTCAATGGAGCATGTCTCAAGAGAGCAAATTTTTTAAAAATTAAAAATCCATGAACAGTATAAAGTAAATGAATAATGGATTGGATTCATATACATTCCATCTATATAGCATAAATATTTCAAGAGAACAACAATTTTAAACTCTGAATCAATTTTTTAAGTAATCAGAAGTTACTTAGCAATCAGCTGTTTAACTTGTCACAAGGTAAAGTGCTTAAAATGATAATGGCTGTATAGTCCTCAATATGTATGTATGACATATATACCTGTTAGAATTTACTGGGGATTATTTTGGATATTCTCTATCAATTGTATAGAAAGTCTATGTTATATGTTTAATATATTTTTGAATAACTAAAGTTTGAAAGTATGCTAGGCTATGTACCTGTGCTCTGTTGACCTATAAGATAATTTTCTGTAGCTTCAGTATGATAGGGCAATGCTTGTGAAAAGCCTCAGATATAAAATTTATTAGATCATTATTCAGATGTGTTGGTTACATACAGATAAACTTAGGACACAGATAGCATCATGATGCTATACCATTATAAAGACATTCTGAGATGTAATCAAAATTGTTAAAATGTATATACTTGTGATTTTCAATAGGGGACAATGAGGTCTATTAAGATCTGATTAGTAAAGCAACACATTAACAGCTAGGTAAAAATCAATTTCTGAATTTATTTTGCCTGACTTATAGAAGGTAACTCAGAACAAGTCATGTTAAAGTCATATCTCCCTACTTCAGGGGTACTACATTGCTTTTTGGTTTTGACTAAATGACCAAGAGAGTCAAGAGGCAATACAGAAGTAGATGAGACATAAATATAGCAATATCTTTGACACTAACCTTATAATTATTAATAGTACAATCATGAATATCCATATACATAATTGTTCATGTTATAAAATCACACGGGGAATTTATTGTGATATTACAAAGATCCATATCACACTCTGAAGTATTTTTTATTGCCTTTGTCCTCCACTCCAGGTCCCAAGGAGTGATCTGCAACTAATTTGTGTTTCTCCCTAGTGGCAGAAAATGTTACAGAATGGAAGGAATCTGGATTCAGTTTCCCAAAACTCCGAAGTTCAAGTTCTTTCAGCTACCTGGAGATAAATCGGCTACTTTCCTTTACCAAGCTGTTGGTTATCTCCACGGAGAAGACCTCTCTGGGGAGGAATAAAAAGCTGCTCATGCTCTACAAGTAGGCTGGAGTTTCTGAAAATCATGAGGAGGCTGGTCTGATGGGATGGCAGTGGGGTACATGCAAAGGAGAAGGACTCCAGCCAAGGCACAGAAGGCCACTCCTCTCCAGCCACAGGAAACATCTGCTCCTCTTCTCCAGTTTGGAATGCACAGGCTTGGGAAGCAAGATTTCAACAGACTGTTTGGCACTGAGTAGAGTTTTCCCAAAGACTTGGCAGGGGAATTAGTTTAAGTAATAGTATGTCAAATACTCATCACGACAAATACTAATTGAAGTTTCAAATGAATTAGGCTTTGCCTGTGCTATGATAGGAAGACAACAAGTGCATCTTGTGAATTAATTTGCAGAAGGATCTGCTGCACCTTCTGGAATCAAGAGGACTGGGCCTCTTCTCTGAGTCTGTACACCTGCACACGGAGCTGTAAAACTCCTCTCCCCATAAAGCATTTTCCCTGGGATGGGAACTTACAGCACTGGAAGTCAATGCTTGGTAAAGGTCACTCCCTGTCAGAATTACATGTGATCCAGAGGTGTTACATTGCAGTAGCACATTGCTATTAATGATATACTTGTTTAGGGACACTACTTCCTACATACTCATTTTCATTCATCTTTAAATCCCACAGGGCCGGAATCATAGCACTTAGGAGGCACTCAATATGCATTAACTAAACCAGCAAGTGACTACATTTATCTTTCACTTAGTAAACATCCGGTGCCCTTTTATGTAGTAGCCAAGGGATGAATTCAAGAAAAATGAGCCTTCTATGAATAATTCTATTAGTTGTGAACATACTGAGTTCCAGTGTTCTCTTGATCTTTCACTCCCATTCCCCCTTTTCAAAATCCAAGATTATCATAGAGAAGTAATATTCAAGAGCAGTCAGCGTGTTACAAGGGAAAGAAGCGACAGGATTTTGGTCCTTTCAGTTTGGACCTAAAACTGAAAACTGAGCACAGTGCTCTTGTTTAGCGGTGTACTCTCTGTTCTATCACTCAGAAGGGACATGTGTCTCCTCTAACTCCAGGTCACACACACTCTGAGGAGAGAGCAAGAAGGGGAGGCTTGGTTTAAAGTAATATGATGTAGCTTGTTAGATATTTATGACATCTAATAATTTCACTATTGTCCCGATATTTACTCATAAATGGGAGTTTATGATTGGAAATTAGTGGATGGTATGTGCAGTAGTGCTGTGCAGTTCCTGGGAGATCTTGGTGTTCTTTATAAAATCACTGAAGTGCTTTAGACGTATAGTTCATGCTAAGAAAACCTAATTTACAAAAGTACAGCTTCCTGTTCATGCCAGTCAATTATGTAATTTGTTCAATGATTTTAAGTTGGCATTAAAGTGGCTCCATGAGAATTTGCCAAGACCCCATAAATAAACAATAAACAGGAAATATCTTATGCAACAAGCCTCCAGGCAGATTTCTCTTCAAATATCAAGGCTGTGGGTAACATAATACCTACCCCAGCTTCAGTGGGGTTTTACTGTAACTAGCAAGTTTTAAAGAGTAAATAACCACTTCCCTTTACAAATCTCTCATCTGATAGGCATATTATGTGTGTAAATGTGGTAATATATTGTGTACCCTAATAAAACTTGCCTGAAGAACAGAGAACAGAACAAGCCACTAGATTAAACATAGAAGCCAGGCAGTGGTGACACACACCTTTAATTCTAGCACTCTGGAGGCAGAGATCCATCTGGATCTTTGTGAGTTCAAAGCCACACTGGACTCCATGAGATTGACTCAGTCTAGAAGAGAAACAGAGCCAGACAGTGGTGGCACACACCTTTAATTCTGGGAAGCACACATGCCTTTAATCCCAGGAAGTGATGACTGGGCAGAAAAAGGTATATGAGGCCTGAGGAAACAGAACCAGAGCCTTTTAGGCTGAGGTGTCCTAGAGGTAAGACATGGCAGTGGCTTGTTCCTTTGTCTCTCTGATCTTTCAGGATTTACTCTAATATTTGGTTCTGGGTTTTTTTTATTAAAAAATCATTTTAGAACTCCTATGTCTTTGATGCCCATTATCTTCTCTGAAGTAGATTGGTGCTACCATAAAAGAATGTTAAAAGATGATATTAAAACATCTTAAATGCCACATTCTGTAGCTCTCTGAAGGGTTCGAAGATGACCTGTCTATCTAAAATGTATCTGTTTGACCTTGAAATCATACCTAATATGACTACAAGTTTGATTGTAATAACTACTAACTTTTGTTTATTTATATCCTAATTAGTTAGTAATAATAACTTTCAAGACTAGCCATTTGCCTAACATTGTTAAATGAACTGTATAGGCACAGTACCTTGAACACAATTACAAGTGTATATACAGTATTTCCTAACAAAATTAATCTCTGCTTTGTATCAATATATATACGATTTGTATACAATATACAAAAATCCAATCCAATGTAAAGTATTTAAAACTAGTAGTTGCTTTTTTAAAAGTAGATTCAATAACCTACCTTTTTATCTTATCATAGTCATATTCTCTTTTGTTTTTTTCTTTTCAGAGTAGATTCAATAATCTACCCTTTTATCCCATTATTTCTATATCTCTTTTTTCAAAGTAGATTCAATAATCTACCCTTTTATCCTATCATTTCTATATAATATATTCCTATATCATGTAGCTCATATGAGTGTATAACTCACAGACCAGCGAGGAGATGAAGTTTTGATTGAAAAGTACTTAGGAAGGAAACTTAGATAACCAAAGCAATGCAAAGTAGCAAAGACTTTAGGGCTTTTTGTTTGTTTGTTTGTTTGTTTTCCCTTTATGTATTTCTTGGCCATTTGACTAGCAGTTAGTAGCACACACTGTTTCACAATAGCCCTTCAAGTCAGATTTTGCATCAAATAGAGTGAGAAGTAAACTGTCAGGGATTTGCTTCACATGGGGTGTGCAGTCTTCTATGAGACTCCTCCTTTCTTGAGACTCCAAGGTGCTAAACCACACTCCCATAAATAGTAGTTTGGACTGAAAAGATCACTCTACTTAACTGCCCTCAAATCTGGCTCCTTTCCTCTCATTTTGAAAACTTGAGCATAAACCATTTCCTAAATTGTGGCAGTGGATTTTCCCATTGTGGGAACAGAGCAGCCTAGTGAGTTGTGAGGACTTCAAGAATTATTATTTTTTTAAGATTAAAACAATATTTATCATTATTATGGGTGCACATGCATAATATGTGTGGGTGAGCATCCCATAGCACTCATGAGGAGGTCAGAGGACACCTTGTGAAGTTGGCGTTCTCCTTCCACTTTTACATAGGGTCTGAGGATTGAACTATAATCACGAGCCTTGCACAGTGCACAGTTGTATCTGCTGATCCATCTCACAGCCCCAAGATTTTTTCATTAATATATGAGGTAATTAGTTGGAAGACAACAGCTTAAGGAAGCTGAGGATGTTTCTCCCTGACTTGTTAATTGCAGCATCCAAATCAGACACAGTCTCTGGCATTCAGTGATAGGCAGCCAATAAATTGTCTATGAAAGAAAGGATAAGAGAAAAATCCTACCCATGCTCATAACTCAGTGTGGAAGGGCAGGCTCTCTGTGCCCTCTGGTTTGTTGCTTAAAATCTGGAGGTTTTCCTCCCCTGTTGATTTACAACATTGGCATAGGATCAAGACAGTTTATCAATAAATAATTTGCATTTATCTTGCTTTTCTACAGTTGACCCACTGTATAAATCTTCTCCTACTTAGATATTTTACTTTGAGCGGTGATAATTTATTTTGTCCAGGCTTCTACCTTCTCTAACATTTTATGGCCATACAAATATGTAGAAAACACATATGATATGTTACCAGACTGCACTCCCTCTGACAAGCTTCCAAGGTCATATCTTGGATTTCTTCACTCTGAACTGCAAATGAGATACAAATGGGAACACATTGGGAGGGATTTTGCTCTATTATAGATATGGCTCTATTAAAGCTTTGTTCTTTGGGAATCAATAATACTTGGGTAAAGCAATGCAATGTTTTAATCACTATTTGATAGCATAAATTCACACCACACTGTCTGGCTTGCCTTAGCAATCACACTTCTTTAAGTCGTCGTTTCAGCTTATCTGTGTTTATATTATCTGCAATATTCAATTCATTTTTTGTGTGTAATGTTCAAGTATCTTTCAGATGATTATCATAGTTTACCTCTATCTATCAAGTGAAGATATCACCTGGATGATCCATAACTCATTTTGTAGCCCACTTTGGTCTTGGAGTTGTTAGGATCCCCCTGTCTCTGCCTCTTGAGTAAGAGTCACTACATGTGCATCACTGTGATGTTAAGCTCCTTTCTATGCATATCATAAACATATGTCCATAGGATGTGTGTAAACTCCTGTAACTGAGGCGTATGTCAGTCTGTTCTGTTCTACAGCGCTCTGGTGGTTTGAGCTATGAAAATGTCTATAATGAATTTCATAATACTTCAAGGTAATGGGCTCTGTATTATAGACTAACTATCACATTGTAGAATAGCATTACATTGCTACTGACTCTTCATTTTAATCATTGAACTTGAAATGATGCTAATAGATCCTATTTTGCATAGGCACATTTACATTAAAGATACTGTTTATTTCAAATTCCTATTTAGTGGGGTCTCCTTACTTCATCTGAAGTCCCTATTTCCCATACAGAACCTCATTTTTATTTTAGAGTAGGTAGAAGTGGAATGGTTAAGTAAAGGAATGAAGAATCTTCAATCTTAGAAATTTTTACCTTTGTTCTAGATCACAGCATCATCAGTTTACAACTTATTGTAAGATTCATAGCCTCATGATCTGAAATCCATTTAAGTTTATTTATTTAAGTGATACATGGAGAGCACTAATGTGCATAAGGACATGTAAATGCTGATACATAATTATACATTAGAACACTAATATCTTTATTTAAAAGTGTGTGTGTGTGTGTATGTGTGTGTGTGTGTGTGTGTGTGTGTGTGTGTGTGTGTGCATGTGTATAGCAAGGGGGTGATTCATGTAGAAATGTATGTGATCGTGAATATCTTAAGCTCTATCACATTTCACAAGCTGAACACACCTGTGTTACCAGCCAGGATGTGAAAAACTAGAATTTTCCCAGAATTCCTTCTGTTTCTCTCTTACAGCGCTAACCTACGCCCTGCTTTCCACCCCTGCACAGACACAGGGAAACATCTTCAGTCCTCCCAATGCTGTACCAACAGTTTGGTTTCCTTCTGATGGTTGTGTTCTTCACATATTTTCATTCCTGATCCCATGAGTCGGACTGTCTCTGATCAAGATTTTTGTTTATGAGATTCCCTTTCAGGTGATTCTTACTGACCCATATTATTTTTTTAGTTCCCCGTAGTATTTATGTAACAGCAGTATGTCTACTTTTGAAAAACACAAGCCAAAGTCAGAAACTTTCCTCTACATAATAATTTCCACTTCATTTCACAAATTTGCATTTGGTACTTTTTTATCTATTCCTAACTGAATTGTAAAGTTTTGTGTTAAATATGTTTGAGAACAATAATTATTTAAGATTTTTATTTAAATTTTAAAAATCATGTGCATTGGTGCTTTGCCTTCATGTATTTATTTAATACCACGTGTTTGTCTGGTACATTCAGAAGCAAGACAAGAACATGGGACCCTTGGTGCCTGGGAAAACCAGAAGAGGTGGTCAATATCTTGGAACTGAAGTTACAAATGAGAATGAGCTACCATGTGGATATTTCCCAGCAAGACCACTGCAATAGCACCAAGTGCTATTAATCATTGATCCATCACTCTAGCCCCTGTATATCATATATTCTTTCATACTTCATTTACCTTTTAATTGATTCTAACACCCTATACTTCTTTTTATAATTTTTGACATTATACTTTAATTACATTTCTCCCTTCCCTTTCTTCCCTCCAAACTCTCTCACATACACCCTCCCTACTGTCCTTCCAATTCATGGCCTCTTTTTCCCACTATGTGTTACTGCATACATATATGTATTTGTGTAAATGTGTGTTTCTCTAAATACAACCTGTTTAGTCTGTATAATGTTAATTTTACGTGCATGTTCAGGGCTGATAGTTTGGCACTGGACAACAAATTAGAGTACTTTTCCCTGGGGAAGACCACTTCCGCTGCCAGCTTTCCTCAGTTGCCTGGAGTTCTTTGTTTAAAGTTGAGGCCTTGTGGGCTCTTCCCCATCCTGTTTGGATCGTTCACTGGTGTCATCCTGTGCAGCTCATGGTAGCACGGCCAAAGTGGTGAGACTTTATGGGTATAGCTTCTGACATTACTGGTATACACAGCTTCACAGCACACACTCCAATCCTTTGGGCTGGACTCCACAACTCAGAAGTTTGATTGGTTGTGGTTTTCTGTAATGTTTTCCATTTGCTGCAAAGAGAAGTTTCCTTGATGAGGGGTGAGGACTACACTTATCTGTGGGCATAAAAACAAATGCTGACAAATTGGTTTTAGAAATTATTCTGGTTTAGTAAATTAGCGATTGGAGATTCTCCTTCAGTAAGTAACCATGATTTCACTGGCACTTAGTAGTTATGTTTCCAGTATTGAGCACAGTACCCTTTTGTTAAGTGGGTCTTAAATCCAATTAGAGAGCTATTGGTTACATGCCAAGGTAGGCATGCCACTAAAGCACCCACAGGCTTATTCTGCCATGCCAGTCATTGATGTGGTTCATAAACATCATAGCTGGGGAGGACTGTTGGCTGCCTTCATCCTTTGGAAGTTTTCATGGTGCCTTTGATACCGTAGAAGGTAGTCCTCAAGGAGGGTGCAATCAAGCCACTGAATTACATGATTTATAGGGGCTTTAAGGTAAATAGTTAATAATATGTTTTCTTTACTGGTTTTCCAAACATCTTCATTGCTATTTTTCCCACCTCCTTCCCTCTCCTGTATTTAACTCCCTTTTCCTTCCCTAAGGAGCCCCCACCTTTGCATTTCCCCTAACAGATAGATCACTTGTATCCTGCTATTTCTCATCACCCTCTTCTTACCTTCCTCTGTATTTATCTCCCTCTCCATTCACTAAGGAGCCTCCCATTTCCCTAATCAGATTATGTCAGGGTTCAGTGTTGCGGTCCAGCCCCAACCTATCGAAGGGCTCCTTGAAGAGGGTAGTGAGGAATTGAGAAGTGATAGATAGAAATATAAAGAAAAAGACAGAGACATGGGATAGCTTCAGGAGGGCCCTGGGTCAATACCCAGCAGCCTTGAGTTTATTCATGACAGGCTGTATACACACTAGCAAGGGGGGAGAGGCAAAAGACCTCCCCCTTTCAAGATCAAAGCACAACATACACCAAGTGTAGACCCTTCAAAACACCTGGTAACCACGCCCCACAGCAAAGCATCTTGTGATCAGGCCTTGAAGTATAAGACACCTGGTAACCACACCCCATGGCAAAGTATCTTGTAATTAGGCCTTGAAGTATAAAACACCTGACAACCATGCCTTTTCACCCTATTATGCAGCCTTGGAGAGCAACATAAGCTCTGACTCTCTGACCTTGAGTCAAACCACAAGTTGGAATCTTTGTGGGCTCCCACAAGATTACTCATACCCTGATACTTTACCCTCTGTTGCTCTCCAAACCCCTCTCCCAACAATGGTTCTACTTTACTTTCTTGATTTCTGTAGTTGCTACAGGCTATGTACTCACATCTGAAGGGTTAGCGCTAGAAGCCTCCAATAAGAGAGAAAAGGTAATGTTTGTTTTTCTGTGTCTGGGTTACCTAGTTCAATATGATACTTTCTAGTTCCAGCTATTTACCTGCAAAGTTCATGATTTCATTTTCCTTTACAGCTGAATAGTATTCATAGTATACATATACCATATTTTCCTTATCAACTCTTCAGTTGCAGGAAATTTAGGTTGCTTCCATTTCCTAGGTATTGTGAATAGAGAAGCAATAAAACTCACTGAACAAGAATCTATGGATTATGGTATCAAGTTCTTGGGGTATATGCCAAGGAGAGGTATAGCTGGGTTTTAGATAGATTTATTTTTAGCCTTTTGAGAATTCTCCACAATGATTTCCACAGTTTCTGCACCAGTTTACAATCCCACCAATGTGAATGAGGGTTCTCCTTCCTCTAGCACCCCCAAGCATTTGTTTCCAGTTTCCCTGTTGATCTTTGCCATCAAGCCCGTATTTCTTTTCTTTTCTTTTGGATTTCTTTTTTATTATTAAAAATTTTATTCATTTTACATACCAACCACAAATCTGCCTCTCATTCCTCCTCCTGCTACCTCCTCCCCTGCTTTCCCCTCCCACCCACTCCCCATCCCCTCCTCCAAAAGGGTAAGTCCTCCCATGGGGGGACAGCAAACCCTGGTACATTCAGTTGAGGTAGGACCAAGTGACCCCCCCCCCCCCCCCCCCGCATCAAGGGTGATCAAAGTGTCCCACCATAGGTAATGGGCTCCAGAAAGCCAGCTCATGCACCACAGATAGATCCTGATCCCACTGGCAGGGCCCCCTCAAACAGACCGAGCTACACAACTGTCTCCCATATGTAGAGGGTCTAGTCTGATCCCACGCAGGTCCCACAACTGTTGCAGGTCTAAAGTTGGTGAGTTCTTATGAGCTTGGTTCAGTTGTCTCTGAAGATTTCTCTACCATGATCTTGACTCCTCTTGCTCACTCACATAGTCCCTCTTCCCTCTCTTCGACTGGGCTCCCAGGGCTCAGGCAGGTGCTTGGCTGTGGATCTCTGCATCTGCTTCCATCAGTTACTAGATAAATGCTCTATGATGACAGTTAGGGTATTCACCAATCTGATTACCAGAGTAGGCCAGTTCAGGCACACTCTCCATTATTGCTAGTAGTCTAATATGGGGTCGTCTTTGTGGGTTCCTGGGAATTTCCCTAGCACTGGGTTTTTCCCTTTCCCCATAATGTCTCCCTCTATCAAGATATCTCTTTCATTGCTATCCCACTCCATCCCTCCCCCAACTCTACCATCCCAGTTCCCTCATGTTTTCATCCCCCATCCCCTCTCCTCTATTGTCCTCCCCCATCTCCTCCATGGAGATCTCTGTTTCCCTTTCCCAAGGTAAACCATGCATCCCTCTTAGGGTCCTCCTTGCTTCCTAGCTTCTATAGTGCTGTGGGTTGTAGTCTGATTATCCTTTACTTTATGTTTAGTATCCACTTATGAGTGAGTACATACCATGTTTGTCTTTCTGTGTCTGGGTTACCTCACTCAGGATGATATTTTCTAGTTCCATCCATTTGCCTGTAAATTTCATGATGTCATTGTTTTTTACAGCTGAGTAATACTCCATTGTGTATATGTACCAACTTCTGGAGGCATTACCATCCCTGACTTCAAGCTCTACTATAGAGTTATAATAATAAAAAACAGCTTGGTATTGGCATTAAAAACTGCCATGAGGACCAATGGAATTGAATTGAAGATCCTGACATTAATCCACATACCTATCAACAACTGATTTTTGACAAAGAAGCCAAAACTGTACAATGGAAAAAAAGAAAGCATCTTCAACAAATGGTGTTGGCATAACTGGATGTCTGCATGTAGAAGATTGCAAATAGATCCATATCTATCACCATGCACAAAACTCAAATCCAAGTGGATCAAAGACCTCAACATAAATCCAGCTACACTGAACCTGAGAGAGGAGAAAGTAAGAAGTAGCCTAGAAAGCATTGGCACAGGAGACCACGTCCTAAATATAGTACCAATAGCACAGACACTGAGAGCAACAATTAATAAATGGGACCTCCTGAAAATGAGAAGCTTCTGTAAGGCAAAGGACACAGTAAATAAGACAAAATGACAGCCTACAGAATGGGAAAAGATCTTCAGCAACCCCACATCTGACAGAGGGCTGATCTCTAAAATACATAAAGAACTCCAGAGACCAGACAGCAAAATACCAAACAATCCAGTTAAAAAATGAGCTACCGATCTAAACAGAGAATTCTCAACAGAAGAATTCCAAATGCCTTAATGATATTTAAGGAATTGCTCAACATCCTTAGTCATCAGGGAAATGCAAATCAAAACGACTCTGAGATACCATTTTACACCTGTCAGAATGGCAAAGATAAAAACACTGAAGACAGCTTATGTTGGAGAGGATGTGGAACAAGGGGGATACTCCTCCTCCACTGTTGGTGGGAGTGCAAACTTGGACAGCCACTTTAGAAATCAGCATGATGACTTTCCAGAAAATTGGGAATCAATCTACCTCAAGACTCAAGGATGCCACTCTTAGATATATATCCAAGGGATGCTCAATCATACCACAAGGACAGTTGCTCATCTATGTTCAAAGCAGTATTATTTGTCATAGTTAGAACCTGGAAACAACCTAGACACCCCTCAACTGAAGAATGGATAAAGAAAATGTGGTACATATAACCAGTATTTCTTTATCAATCTATATATAGATATATTGCTTATCTATATGCACAAGCTTTCATTGTTTCATTGGTATTTTGTCATCAAATCAGAGAAATAACTTGGCAGGTATGCTTTCTAGTTTTTATTTAAGCTACAGTTATCTGGGAAGATGGAATCTCAATTGAAAAAAAAAGATGCCTCCATATGCTTGGCCTGTAGGAAAGACAGTGGGGGCATTTTTTGCAATTGATGTGGGAGGGCCCAGCTCACTGAGGTCTGTGTCAGCACTGGGTGGTTGATCCTGGATGGTATAGGAAAGCAGGCTGGGAAAGGTGAGGGGAGTCAAGCAGTAACCAGGGTTCCTCCATGATCTCTACTTCAGCTCCTGCTTCCAAGTCCCTACCTTGTACTTCTGCCCTGACTTCCTTCAATAAGTGATGAACCATAATTGGGATGTATAAACCAAATACCATTCCTCCCTAAGTTTCCTTTGGTCATGATGTTTTGCCATAGCAACCAAAACCTATCTAAGACAGTGGGACACAGAAAAAAAGAGTTCTGAATGAGGTGTGTGGAAGACCCTGATGACATTTATACATGCTCTTCTTTTAGTGATGTTGTTTAACTTACGGCATTAAGAAGAGTTTATTTACCTTAAAATACTTTAAAGAGTGTGAATTTATATTTCTGAAACCTTTATTTCCTATCTCTACTCTTCTGTCTTCTCCTTCTTCTTCTTCTTCCTCTGCCTCATATCCCTTCTCTTCCTCCTCTTCTTCATAATCCTCTATTTCTTGTTTTGCTTCCCTTATTTTCCACAACCATCTCCTCTTCCTTTTTCTTCTCCTTCATTAGGCTTGTGAGATGTCATTCATGTGTTCTATAAGTGAACAGTTTGTTTGGTTGATAAGAAACTATTCATTCTGTCTGCCACCATGACTCAGAATCATAACACTGATCTTTGGAGAGAGGGGACTGAGAAGTCCACAATCATTTTTTCTATGCACTTGGAGCAGTGGGAGTCTCTGCATGAACCAACATCTACTGGATAAAAAATAAATAAAAAAACTTCTCTGATGAGGTCTGAGAGTTGCAGTAATCAACAGATAGAGACATAGTAATTCAGAGAACAGTTTGGACTTATATCTGTTTATCAGAATAATAATAGTAAGTTCATCCCTGAATCCTGGGAGCTCCCCAACCCATGACTTCTTACAAGATTTTCAGTATCATGCACTTAGGTCAAACCATAGATCAGGCTTTAAATGCAGTCAGAAAATGTTGAGTACCTCAAAGCATTCACGTCACTATTGTACACTTGAGCATATGTTGTTATGCTGGTCATTACTACATCTCAGAGTTGGAGTAGACTGTTGGTGAGACCCCCCCCCCCCCCCCCCCCCCGGCAGCCTTCATAGCACCTTCCAGTACTATGAGAGATAGTCAATAAGGAATATGCTTTCTGGTCACTACCAACTTAATTCCTCCCTGTTCTGTAATACATGACAGTGGTGCCATTATTCACCAGTGGACATACCTTTCTAGAAAAGCTGTGACTGTAGCTCAGTTTTCACAGCTGGATGCACTGGTTAGTTTTTTGTCCACTTGACACAAGTTAGATGTTCCTGGGAAGATGAACCCTCCATTAAGAAAATTCCTCCACTGGCCTGTAGGCAAGACAGAAACACATTTTCTTAAGTGGTGATTGATGTGTGATGGTCCAGCTCAACTTGGGCAGTGCCACTCCTGGGCAGGTGGTCCTGGTAGTATAGAGAAGTGAACTTAATAAGCCATGAGGAGCAAGGCAGTGACCACGGTTCTCCAGTCTGTTTCAGTTTCTACCTCCTGGTTACTGCCTCAATGATGGACTAAAAAAATATAAGTTTGTATAAACCCTTCCTCTTCCAAGATGATTTTCGCCAATGTTTAATCACAGGAACAGAAATCAAACTAGGATACTAGGCAAAGATTTGCACTGGTAATAGGAGTACAAAGTGGTATAGCCACTGTGGAAATCAGTGTGCCAGTTCTCAAAAGGTTCTATGTAGCTCTGGCATGTGATACACCCATAGCACCACTGAGCATATTATCAGGGTACTCTGTATCCTACTAAGTAGATAATTGCTCATCCATAGGCATTGCTGTTTTATTTGTAAGAGCTAGGAAATGGAAACAGCCTAAAAAAACATCAACTAATGAGTGGATAATGAAAATAGGCTCAATGGATTACTATTCAGCTCTAAAGAAAAATGAAATTCTAAAATTTGTAGCTAAATAGATGGAGTTACAAAAAGTCATTCTGGGTGAGGGAATTTAGATCCAGGAAGACAAACACTGCATGTTCTATTTCACATGTGGATGATGGCTTTGAATCTTTAGATATTTGTGTTTAAATGAAAGTACTCCTAGAAGTCAAGAAACAAGTTAAGGGGTGGTGATAATATAACATAGGTGGTATATAGGGGGAATATTGAAGCAGAAAGTTTTAAATGGGTTCTGGATGGGAGGGCAAGATAGAAGAGGGAATGTAATTAAGGATAATTAACAATAAAGAACTCTGATAAAGTCATATGGAAACCTACCACTGTAGGTGCTTTCTAAAATAGATAGATAGATAGATAGATAGATAGATAGATAGATAGATAGATAGATAGAT
>CABHPQ010150377.1:27684-39126 GCA_902168405.1 Peromyscus aztecus
TGTGTGTGTGTGTGTGTGTGTGTGTGTGTGTGTGTGTGTGTGTGTGTATGTGTGTGTGTGTGTTGTATGTAAAGATTTACTGTGGTCACATGTACATGGCAGGGGACAGCTTTCAGAAATTGGTTATATCTCCTGTCACCATGCTTATTCCAGGGACAGGTCTCAGGTTGTCAGGCTTGGTAGCATGCACCTTTACCAGCTAAGCCATCCTGCAGGGTCCCAAGTTAATGAGTTTTTTTCCTTAAACTCTATCATATTCAATGAGCTTAGCATTTCAAGAGCTGAGAGATGGAAAGCACACATTAGAGTAGTTATGAAGTCCACTTAATACATTCCATGTTTTTAAAGGTCATGCTGTAGATGCTTTTTCCACCTCTAACCTCCGTGTTTTCTTTCCTACTGTGTAAACGTTCTTCTTAAGGGAAGTGACTAAGATTATGTTCATTTCTGTGTTCTATTTAGGAATCCTTGAGAATGTTGTGCTTACATATTCTGGAGCAATTTCCCTGACCATATCATCTGGGGTCTTTAATAAAGATGCCTGTTCCTTGTTCTGTCTCCCAGAGAATCTCATATTGGTAACACCATGATATTCTGTACATTAACAGGTATTCAAGTAAAATCCTACGATGCTGAATTTAAAATAAACAATTCACAGAAACTAAACTCCCACTCTTGGGGTGGGCTGGGCTGGGCTACTTGTCCCATTGGGTCAGTGAGATGACTGAATTGAGATTTCACCTCAGGTAAAATTCTACTGTCTGTTGGAAAATGCTCAAACATCTGTTGACTGATATTTTAATCTTTAGTTGGTGACGTGTACTCTCCTTTGTGGCACTCATGATTCCAAATCATTTTCTAACATTTAACAGAATAGGTATGCCATATTAAACTACTTCCACCTGCTAATGTGGGTTGCATTTTTGAGCAGGGTTGCATTTTTGAGAGGTCCACCATTTGGAAATAGTTTGCAAAAAAAAAAAATCCTCAATTCTCTTGGGGAGGATGCCTGTGTTCCTTCTGGTTTCTGAATGTTTCAAGGCTTAGGCTTGATCTCTGTGTCAATCAACTTGCAATCAAGGAAGAAGACTGAATTGCTCTATTACTAATCCAAACAAATTTTGAACAGGGCAGCGTTGTTGCCATTTGATAGCCTAGCGGCTAAGTCCTACTGTGGAATCTGTTGCGTACTGCTGCATCCTGTGGCACTCTCGGGGAGCTGATTGCCTTGACTTCACAGCAAGCACAAGGACTAATTTTGACTGGAGCTGATAAAGAATGTGCTGGGAATCACATGATTCACCATCCGCAAAATCCATCTGAGGTGAAACGTTTACTTCCCATGGCTTATGTTTATTGAGATGGGAGGTAAACAAATGTCGAATGGCTTGAACATGTTAATTTGTTTAAGGCAGAATTCAAAGCTTGGTGTGTGCTTTAGGGGTTATTTTACATATGTGTTTATATATTTAGTGAATGATAGAATGGGCATGAGAATGAAGGGGAGAACAGACTTTTCAGATGACATAGATATGCATTCTGGCAATAGAAATGCTGTGAATATGCTGTGCCATCTTTAGCACATTAACCTATTTCACATTAAATAATTGATCGTCTATGTCATGAAATATAAGGGATTATGTGTTGACTGTGATTTGTGTAAAATTTCCATTTTGTGGAAGCAAAGAGAGTAACAATATAAGGAAGCCAGAAAGTCCATCTTTAAGGGGAAAATAAATTTGATTGAAACTTGCTACTTTGGTTTGGGCCCAAGGTTTGCCGCCTTCTCAGTGACATCATCTTTATACAATGCTCGCTTGTGAAAATCCAACTTGAGTACTGGAGAATGGCCCTGTTATCATGGCCCCTGGCTGGTAGCTATGGAAACAATGTACTGATATGGTGACACAAAAGAAAATATAGAAGTCTACACTTCTGAGAAAAGAACATTTTAGTAATTAAGGCTTGGTACATTCATAACTAAATTACTTACACTATTGTGAATGTATTACAAATTAGATATAATAATAATATTAATAAAACATTCCTGTTTATACCTGGAATAGCTAAGAAATGATAGAAAAAGAAACTTCATAGGTATTCAGAAGTGGTGGTATTTCCCAACAGTATATTTCCTGGACCAATTCTGTTAGAATCCTTTGCTCATCAATAATTGAAAAACTGTCACTAACTTGTTTCTTTTTTCCAACTGCTCTGCAGACACTGCACCCTGATGCTTGATTCAGAATGAGGAGGGAGGAACTGCACCTTCCCACCAGCACAAGAGAACGTGGAAGTTCAGGAGTTTCTACTTTCAAGATTAATTTTTTATATCATAAACCTATCATATGACCTACCTCCCCAAGGAAGCATTTTTCTAGAATTGTGGGTGGGGGTGTGTGAGTTCTACTTTACCGGACTCTTCCATGTGGGTTAGAATGTGCAAAGAGGCCTAAAGCCTTGGCTGTTTAAGTAATTGGTGTTTGGATTCTTGTTGCTGCATCAAGAAGCTAGCTCACTGGCAAGAAGGACTTTATGTCCAGAGCATGATTGTATTCCCCAGGTCCTTCTTTCAGTAATGCTAACAAGAGACTGTGATGAGGATCAGAGCAATTAAGCACATGCATAGTTTTTAATACTATCTTGGTCCTGTCAAGAATGTCTTTAAGGAGCCCAAAATCAGATTTCACAAATGTTAGAGTTGTCTGTGTGTTTGTGTGGGTGTGTGGGTGTGCATGTATGTGTGTGTGTGTGTCTGTCTGTCTGTCCATGTTGAGGTCAGATGCCAATCACAGTATCTACTACTTCTTTCTACCTTACCTTTTTTTGGTACAGGCTATCTCACTCAAAAGATTGCCATTTCATCTAGAATGGCTAACCAGTGTACCTGGTTTTTGCCTGTGTCTGCCCAGCACCCTCACCCTCCTAGTGATATGTACAGAATGGCTTACAGAGGTCATGCCCAGCTTTTTATGTGAGTACTGGGAAGCTGAAGATAGTTCTTTATGCTTATGCTACAAGTACTTTGAATACTGAGTCATATCCCCAGCCCCTGCATTAGTTGTTTGAAGACTAAATGGAGTTAAAGGAAAGCTAGCCCAAGGCTAGGCTGGCAGCTGAAATACAGAAATGTTCAAGAGCATTTTTATTGTTCAAGTTACATGAACATGAACTCACTTTGAATGATTCTCAGAGGGCTTATACTAATCTTCAGGAGAAAGATGTTAGTATATAACACAACTGAAGTCCATACTTACTATAATATTCCAGCAAAATTTATCACAAGTATAAAAAAAAAAAGCCATCATTTCATGAAGCATCCTGGCAGCTTCTTATTGTTGGTGTTCAGGATAAAGACCTCAGTCATGTTTTGAATTGATGCTTCCATTCTGCTGGCACAGCACAACCTGGAGTGGAAGCCAGAATGCTGGAGCAGACGTCCTTGAGCTATCTTTGTGAGCAGGAACTTCCAGAAAGATCTCCAGAGAACAAGAAGGATGCATAGGCTCACTGACATCATTTCTCTTTCCGATGTACTTTTGTCTATGGCTCTGTCCGAGTTACAGTTCCTACTGATGTAATTAAACACCATGACCAAAAGCAACTTGGGGAGGAAAGTGTTTATTTGGATTTCACTTCCACATCAAAGTCCATCATTGAAGAAAACCAGGGCAGGAATTCACACAGGGCAGGACCTGATGAAGAGGCCATAGAGGGTTGCTGCTTATTGACTTACTCCCCATGGCCTGTTCAACCTAATTTCTTCTAGAACTCAGGACCACAAGGCCAGGGGTAGCCCCACCCACAGTGGAATGGGCCGTTCCCATATCAATTGCTGATTTAAGACATGCCAAACAGCTGGATCTTAGATGGGCATTTTCTCAATTGTGGGTTCTTTCTTTCAGATGGCTCTAGCTTGTGTCAAGTTGACATGAAACTATCCAGGACAATTGACGGCTTGCCAGCATATTACACAAACTGTTAAGCCATAACCTTTCCTTTCTTGTTCATCCTCAAGATCACACATAAACATCTATGTCACAATATAAAACATTTTACAAACCTAAAACGTCCCACATTCTTTACAAATTTAAACAACTTAAAATTCATTCACTTTAAAAGTCCAAGAAGAGTTATCTTGATAGAGGGGTCCATTATCGGGTTGGGGACAAACCTGGTGCCAGGATAATTCCCAGGAATCCACAAGGATGACCCCAGATAAAACTAGTAATAGTGGAGAGGGTGTTTGAACTGGCCTTTATCTGTAATCATATTTGTGACTATCCGAATTGTCATCACAGAACCTTCATCCAGTAACTGATGGAAGCAGTGTAGAGATCCACAGCCAAGCACTGGGCTGCGCTCCAGGAGCCCAGGTGACCAGAGGGAGGAGGGATTGTAAGAGCAAGAGTAGTCAAGATCGTGACAGGGAAACCCACAGAGACCCCTGACCTGAGCTTGTGGGAACTCACAGCTCTGGACGGACAGCTAGGGAGTTTGCATGAGACCTACCTAGGCCCTCTGCATGTGGATGATAGTTGTGTAGCTTGGTCTGTTTATGGGGCCACCAGCAGTGGAACCTGGACCTGTCCCTGGTGCATGAGCTGGCTTTTTGGAACTTATTCCCTATAGTGGGATGCCTTGCTCTGCCTTGATACAGGGCAGGTAGGAGCTTAGTCCTGCCTCAACTTGGTATGCTATGTGTTGTTGACTCCCATGGGAGGCTTTACCCTTTCTGAGGAGTGGAGGGGAAGAGTAGAAAGGAGGTGGGGAGGAAATGGGAGGAGAGGAGGGAGGGGAAAGTGTGGTTGGTATGTAAAAAAAAAAAAACACTCTAAGTCTCTTTTAAAACCTAAAATATCTTTAAAATTTTAGTCTCTCGACTGTGGGCTCCTGTAAAATCAAAAATAAGACAAATACTTTCTAACTTCAAAAGAGAAGAATCAGGGCACAGTCACAATTAAATAAAAATAAAAAACTCAGTATCCAATGTCTGTGATTCACTTACCATATTCTAGGCTCCTCCAAAGGGCTTGGGTCATTTCTCTGGCTCTACTCTCTGACTCTGCACACACAGATTGCCCCTATGCTCAGTCCAGCTCCAACTCATACCTGTTGCTGTCCTTGGTGGTTATTCCACAAACTGGCATCTCCAAAATGCTGGGGTCTTCTACTGCAACTTCAAAAAAAAAAAAAAAAATCACATATCATCTTTTTTTTTTCCCCAAACACCACACCCGAAGCTTGCTATTCAGCTGGACTGCATAGACACCATGTTCTGGGGAGCTGCCTGGCTCTGTCCTCCAGAGTTGGGGCTACAGAGGACGAATGCCATGCCCAACTTACACAGGTCCCGAAGATTCAAATGCGGGTACTCAGGCTTTATAGCAAGCATTCCGCCTACTGAGTCATCTACTCAAGCCTGTCTGTCAAGTTTTTCAAGCAAATGAATTTTCATTTGGTAATTAGATTTAATCAAGCATTTAGGCACTTCTTATACTCTTTCCAATCAAGCATATTTGAGCTGGAACTACAAGATGCTTCTTCATGGGCACCAATTAGGTGTTGACTTTTAACGGGAATTTTGCTTGCAGTAGCCCTTGTCCCATTTTACTTCCAAGAAAAGAGTATTGATGCATGGCAAAACATTGCCGTTTGCCACTGTAATGTTAGACCTCTTAGGTAATGTGACTGAGCTGTGGTGCTGTTCACTTGCTAAAGACCCTCGACTGATTTTGATGCTACTGCTCACCCTACCATCACAACAGGAGATTCCATTCTAAGTCTATCTAGATCGAATTAGTGTTAGTAACTTTATTCACTTCTTTGATAAAATATTTGACAAAGGAAGCAAAGGTTTACTTTGAGTCACAGTTTGAAGTTACAGCCTGTCAAAGTCACTTCAGGGAAGGCGTGGTGACAGGATTGGGAAATAGCTGGCACTCACCTGGCTTGCTCCTTTTTATCTAGTCAGGATCCCACCCTATAAAATGATCTTGCCCACATTAAGGTGAGACTTCCCATCACAGTTAACCTGACTGAGAAACTTCCTCAGAGACATGTCCAGAAATGTGTCTCCTAAGTGATTCTAGACCTTGTTGACAATCAATATTCCTCAGCCAGCAGGAGGTGCTCATAGGTCCTCCTGGCTTCCATGCTAGAATGTGGACTGCAGTGACCTGGTGTGAGTCATGTGTCGGTAACTACAACCTCTGACAGTCCATGAGTACGTGGTTCTTGTCATGTCTAGAAGATGCTGCTTCACTCTTGTCCTTCCATACCTCTGGCTCTAGCAATCTTTCAGTGCCTTCTTCTATGATGTTCCTTAATCCTTGGGAGTAGGGAATGTGATATAGAAGTCCTGTTTGTAGTTAAGCACCATACAGTTGTTCTCACATATTGATCCCTTGGGAATTTCTGCATTGACTGCCACCTACTGAACAAAGAAACTTCTTTGAAGTGGTTTGAAAGCCACACTGATCTACAAATATAAACATACAAATTTAGAGGGCAGTGTGATAACATGTCCAATTAGAAAAATAACAGTAATAGAAACTTTAACCACAGGTTCTTTGTCAGATAACACTGGGGGAGAAGTATTTCCTCCAAGAGAGGGGGCATAAAATTAAATCAGAAGGTGATTGGTTACCCCCATAAGATTCATGCCCTTTCTTTTCTACTATCCTCCCAGGTCAAAATCCTTGCATCTCTTAATAGCCAGTTTTCTCTTAGGTCTATAATTCAGCTCAATACCCTCAAGCCTTAGCACAATCTTCTTTGAGACTTTCATTTCTTTTTTAAGAGGCTAGGGTTAGGCTGCCCACTGTGGCCACTCTGCTTCCTGTCAGAACACTGGGCAAACAGGGAATACTTGCCTTTTGTGTACTGTGTCACTTTATTGGGCTGGCACATGTGACATTTCTTGCAAAAATTCTGTTAAATCTCAGAAACTTCCACCATGTTTGCCGGAGGGCTGTCAGCCCATACCACTTTAAAGATTTATTTTTATTTTTATGTGTGTGTGTGTGTGAGAGAGAGAGAGAGAGACAGAGACAGAGAGATAGACAGAGAGAGGGACAGAGAGAGGGACAGAGAGAGATAGAAAGACAGAGAGGACAGAGAGCAGGCACCCATATAGTCTAGAGGAGGGAAGGGTTAGGATGCCTTGGAGCTGCACTTAAGGGCAGTAGATATGCATTCTGGAAACTTTCTCTGGAAGAACAGCAAATGATCTTAAGCAGAAATCCATCTCTGCAGCTCCTTCTTGAATGTTTTCATGGCTTTTGGTCTCATGTGGATCCTTTCACAGATTTCAATTCAGCATCTATGGGTGTAATCCCCAGACTCTGTATGTAGATGTCCAGTTCCTTGAGTACCATTTGCCATTGACTCTTCCTTCCTGATTGGATAGTCTTAGAACCCTTATACAGCATTATTTTATCACACATGGGAAGGATTGTTTCTGGGCAGCCATTGAATCCTGTTTGTCTGTATTTGTACTGTTTAACATCACCACACCATTGGAATCACTGTGTAATTCTAATTGAGCTACTGTAATTCTGAAGTTTGGGAGAATTAATCCATCAGATTTGCTGTTCTTTTCAAAGATTGTTCTGGCTATTCAAAATTTCTTGAGACTATATATGAGTTTTTCCCTAATTCTTCAAGAAATAATAATCATTTGGGATTTTGATCAGCATTGCATTGAGTCTGTTTGATACACTTTGGGTAATATTTACACATTAAAACTCCCAGTCAATGGGCATGAAATGCATTTCCATTTAATTTTATCTTCTGGAATGTCTTCCACCAATGTTTTTGTAGTTTCCAGTATGCAATTTGTGTTACTCAGCTTTCAGTTTCTTTCACAAAGTAGATGAATCAAATTATCAAGAGGAAAGGTCATTTTGGCTCATTATTTTGGAGGTTTCTTTTTTCTTTTTTCTTTCTTTCTTTTTGGTTTTTTTTTGTTATTGTTGTTTTGTTTTGTTTTTCAAGACAGGGTTTCTCTGTGTAGCTTTGTACCTTTCCTGGAACTCACTCTGTAACCCAGGCTGGCCTCGAACTCACAAATATCCACCTGCTTCTGCCTCCTGAGTGCTGGAATTAAAGGTGTGCACCACCACTGCCCGGCTGATTTTGGAGGTTTCTATCCACATTCACACGACCCAGTCAATGATAAAGCAGAATATCATGGCGCAAAGTAGATGACAGAGCAAAGCTGTGTACTTTACATACAGTGATGGGGAAACCAAAGTAAAGAAGAGGGACTGCAGTTCCAGTCACTTCTGTGGCAGGCACACTGACAGGACAAACCCTTTTAAGGGATTCTTCAATATCCAGAAACATCAAGCTTCTGACATGTGGCCTCCAGGACACATTTGGCTTACAATCCTAACAAAAGTCATTTTTTTTCTTGATGATTTTCTTCAGTTTCTGCATTTATTTATTAGGCATGCATATGTGCACATATACATGTGTGCCACCACCCATGTGGACATCAGAGGACAAGTTACAGGAGTCAGCTATTTCCTCTTATCATGTGGCTTCCACACATTGCACTCACATCACCAAGCTTAGTAGTGCAAATATTTAGTTGCTGAGGCATTGTGTAGCCCCATACTTGATTCCTTTTTCTCTCTTATTAAGAATGGACTTTTTCTCTCAGTGTCTGTGCTACTGGTGTTATATTTAGGAAGTGATCTCCTATGCCAATGCGTTCAAGACTGCTTCCTACTTTCTCTATCAGGTTCAGAGTAGCTGGATTTATGTTGAGGTCTTTGATCCACTTGGAAATTTTTTGTTGTTATTGTTTTCTTTTCTTTTCTTTTCTTTTTTTTTTTTTTTTGGTTTTTTGAGACAGGGTTTCTCTGTGTAGCTTTGGGCCTTTCCTGGATCTCGCTCTGTAGACCAGGCTGGCCTGGAACTCACAGAGATCCGCCTGCCTCTGCCTCCCGAGTGCTGGGATTAAAGGCATGTGCAGCCGCCGCCACCTCCGCCGCCTCCGCCGCCACCACAACCTGAAACTTTTTTTTGTTTGTTTGTTTGTTTTTGTTTTTTTGTTTTTCAAGGGGTTTCTCTGTGTAGCTTTGCGCCTTTCCTGGAACTCACTTTGTAGCCCAGGCTGGCCTGGAACTCGCAGAGATCCACTTGCCTCTGCCTCCCAAGTGCTGACCTGCCTGGACTAACTCTACCAAGTTGAACTCAATCCTCAGAGGAGTCTTTGCCATGGAGGAGATGGGAATGGGGGGGGTGGGCTGGGGGGAAAGTGGGGGGGAGGAGGCCGGGGAGGGAGGGGGAAAACAAGGGAATCCATGGCTGATATGTAAAATTAAAATAAATTATAAAATAAAATTTTAAAAAATGGACTTTTTCATACAGTGTATTATGATTAAGGTTTCCTCTCCCCCTACTCTTCCTGCTTTCTCTCTACCTCCTCTTCCATCCCAATCCATGCCTTTTTTCTGTCTTATTGGGAAACAAGTAGGCATCTAAGGAATAATCATAAAATAAAATAAATCCATAACAGGCAGGAATGTGATAAAATAACAAACATGAAAAAGAGTCAATGAAGGGGCACAAGAAATGCATATGGATGCCATTTTTGATTTTTAGAAATCATTTTAATACTACTGTTTTATCTTTTCCTTATTTATTTTATTAGTATGTAACACTGCAACTGAATTTTTCTGTTGCCTTTGAATTAACTTTGGACTCCTTTGCAAAATGTATTTACTATTTTTTTCGTTATTTTTTTCTTTATTAAGAGATTTTCTATTCGTTTTACATATCAACCACAGATTCCCCCGTCCTCCCTCCTCCCACCCCTCAGCCTTCCCCCCCAAACCTACCCCCCATTCCTACCTCCTCCAAGGCAAGGTCTCCCCTGGGGAGTCAGCAGAGCCTGGTACACTCAGTGGAGGCAGGTCCAATCCCCTCACCAAGGCTGAGCAAAGTATCTCAGCATAGGCCCTAGGTTCTAAAAAGCCAGCTCATGCACTAAGGACAGGTCCCAGTCCCACTGCCTGGGGGCCCCCTAAACAGTTCAAGCTAAACAACTGTCTCACTTATCCAGAGGGCCTGATCCGGTTCCATGGGGATTCCTCAGCTATTGGTTCACAGTTCATGTGTTTCCACTAGTTTGGCTATTTGTCCCTGTGCTTCCAATCATCGTCTTAACAATTCTCGTTCATACAATCCCTCCTCTCTCTCTTGTCGATTGGACTCCTGGAGTTCTGCCTGGGGCTTAGCTGTGGATCTCTGCATCTGCTTCCATCAGTCACTGGGTGAGGGTTATATCATGACAGGGTGTTCAGCCATCTGATCACCAGAGTAGGTCAGCTCAGGCACCATCTCGACCATTGCCAGTAGTCTGTAGTGGAGTCATCTTTGTGGATTCCTGGGAACCTCTCTAGCACTCTGCTTCTTCCCATTCCCATGGGGCCTTTATTTATCATGGTATCTCTTTCCTTGTTCTTGCACTCTGTTCCTGATCCAGCTAAAACCTCCTGCTCCCCTAAGCTCTCTTTCCCCCAACTCTTGTCCTCCAATACCCTCCTTACCCCCAGTTTGCTCATGTATATCTCATCCATTTCTCTGTTGCTGGGCAATCCCTGTGTTTTGCCTAGGGTCCTCTTTACCTTTTTCCGGGTAGCCTTCCTGGAGCTGTGAGTTGCAGTCTAGTTATCCTTTGCTTTACATCTAGTATCCACTTATGAGTGAGTACATGCCATGTTTGTCTTTCTGAGTCTGGGTTACCTCACTCAGGATGATATTTTCTAGTTCCACCCATTTGCCTGCAAACCTCATGATGTCATTGTTTTTCTCTGCTGAGTAGTACTCCATTGTGTATATATACCACATTTTATTTATCCATTCTTCAGTTGAAGGTAATCTAGGTTGTTTCCAGGTTCTGGCTATTACAAATAATGCTGCTATGAACATAGTTGAGCATGTGTCCTTGTGGTATGATTGAGCATTCCTTGGGTATTGCCCAAGAGTGGTATATCTGGGTCTTGAGGGAGATTGAGTCCCAATTTTCTGAGAAAGCACCATACATTCCCACAAACAGTGTAGGAGTGTTCCCCTTGCTCCACATCCTCTCCAACATAAGTTGTCTTCAGTGTTTTTGATCTTAGCCATTCTGATAGGTATAAGATGGTATCTCAGAGTCATTTTGATTTGCATTTCCCTGATGACTAAGGGTGGAAATCTCCCAAAAGCAATCTACAGATTCAATGCAATCCCCATCAAAATACCAACACAATTCTTCACAGACCTGGAAAGAACAATACCCAACTTCATATGGAAAAACAAAAAACCAAGGACAGTCTAAAGAATCCTGTACAATAAAACAACCTCTGGAGGCATCACAATCCCTGACTTCAAGCTCTACTATAGAGCTACAGTAATAAAAACAGCTTAGTACTGGCATAAAAACCG
>CABHPQ010150379.1:0-10558 GCA_902168405.1 Peromyscus aztecus
ATGGAGGAGAGAGAGAAAGTACTGAAATTCTTTTCATTAATTTTAAGCAATCATTGGAAGGTTTTACTGGGGAAAGAAATGAAGAATACATAAATTGAGAAGTAAAAAAGTAAACAAAAACCAGAGCTAAAAATAATTTCAGGTTCATAATCATCGCAAAGCTGATTAATTCTTCGAAAGAATAAAGCAGTTGGGATCACGGGTAGCTACATCACCATAGCTTTTCAAGACCACAGTGTCTAGTCACTGGATTTTACCAGGAGAGTTAATTAGCCCAAACTGTAGCTGCTCGTTGTTTTAGCTGTCTTCAACTTGAGTTTTATTTTTTATTTTTTATTTTTTTGTAAATACATTTAAAAGCTAATTATGATACACCTGGGGCTCAGGCCTAATGCCTATGTAGACTTCCCCCAGGGAATTATTTTCCCATACACCAAAAATTTTTAACAGCAAGAATGTCAGAGGAAAATATTAATCTATAGACTCAGGAATGGGGGACACATAACCATTTCAACTCAGTAGACAAGAAGGCAAAACAAGCTTTGGCTGGAGTTGAATGCGCAGTGCTTCTGTTGAGAGCGTTGGGTGGCAGGCTTGCTTCCAGATGTGTTGGAGGGTGCCCTGCCCCATGGTCCTCAGCAGTTCTAACACAGGATGTGATGCTGGCTGGTAACCCGGAGATGGCCTGTTTGCTTTTACAGATCTGCAGGAAAGATTCAGCAGTTACAAAGGATGGAAGAGTATAAAGCATCTCCAAATCACCACAAAGGAGTAAGGGGAAGGAAATGACCTTGGGGTCTGCTCCATGAGTCTGCTGGGTGAGCTATTTCCTAAGTTTAAAGCAAAACCAGTTCTCTGCTCCCCTTCTTCCAGTTTATGTCCCTAAAAATTCCAGAGGCTTCATGAATGTTTCAGATCCTCTCTAGCACTAGCCCTGGTTCCTCTGTGGATTTCATGAAGAAAAGTAGCTTCCCCTAGAGCTGTGTAGGCTGGTGTCCTATGGCCACTGGCTTTTCTGGGTAACTTTTGTCAGGTTAAAACTGTCTGGTAACTGGGTTAATGCCGCTTGTCAGCCAGTTTCTTATCCTGCTGAAAAGCTGTTCTAACTTTAACAATCTTTTCTTTTTCCACAGAAGAGGTGTGCCCGGGGTCGGTGTGAACACTCACGGAGATATGTCTGCTCTCTGGAGGAGGCCAAAGCTGATTCCCTTTGCATTCCAGTGAGGACAGAATCTTACTTAATGCAGATTAATGTTTTGCAGCAGAGTCGTGGGATGAGGAGCTTTGGAAGACAAACTTTGTATTTGTCCCAGCATCAGGAAATCAATAAACAAGTCCCACTGTCCAACACCCAGAAAAATACACAGTGAGGAATGATAATGGATACGGAAGGCTAGGAATGTGAGTATATGAATGACAGAGGTAAAGTCCTCTTCCTTTTAGTTTCATGGTCTTCCCATTACCCACGAGAGGCCACGTGGTCTCTCACATCGCTGTGCTGTAGCAAGAAAGGAAAAACCCAAGACAGTGTTAGACAACAACATCCTGTTGAAAAGCTCTGCCTCACATAAGCAAGACTGCTTGTACACAGTTGACTTTCCCCAAGTGGGAGTTTGGGAAGGCCAGTGTGTATTTATCAGCTCTATCTTTTTCTCCCCTGTCTGCCTTACCCCCTAAGAGGGTATGTGGTTGATGTCAGTCTGGGAGAATGCTTGGCGGTGGAGGGCCACCCAGGCTGTGCAGTCTGTGACCACTGCAGAGTCACCACAGGGGCAATGGGAGAAGCAGGGAGAACGGGGCAGACTTTGAAGTCCAGGGGTGAGGAGACCAAAGCTATTTTGGGGTTGACCTGAGGTAGTTTATACTTAGTACAACCTCTGCCCCAGTATGGCAATCCCGGGCACATCAGACTACCTTGACTACTTCAACAAAGAAATAAAAAATTGTAAATCAAAGAAGGGTTTGTAGCACGGTGTGCAATCACACCCATTTTTTTCTTGCTGCTCTTTGATGTGGTGACGGCGGAGTGGGAGGTTTGGTCACTGGCTCCTTGCTTGTGAACACCGAGCCTCTGGTCTGAAGGTGAGCAGGAAATCCCAGCTACTCTTCACATTTGCGGGGATAAGAAGCTTCCTAAAAGCCCCACACTGTCAATCCTGACTTGCCCTGACAGTCTCAAGGAATGGCCGTGGACCCTGTAGTTCTGTAGCCCTTGGAAGGTCACTGACTGACTCCGAAGCCCCTGCTTACTACTTCGGTCATCCTGGAAAATCTGCAAAATGGAACTGATGTTACTTCCCCGAGGTGATTTAGGGACTTATCGTGCACAGAGGTCTAAGCATGTGAGAAGCTCCTAGGAATGTTCAATGGACTTGGACACCTAATCCTTGTTAGATATGTAATTATGATGCTTAGTGTCCATTGTCAATCAGTGTAGGTTTCTCGTCATCGAGGATGCATACCACTGGGTGCAGTTGTTTCCAGAGGGCTCTAACTGAGGAAGGAAATCCACCCTGGCGTGTCCAATGGGCTGTGTGTCCAGGTAAAAGAGAAGAGGGAAACAGACAAGCCTGACGAGCCCCTGCTTCATCTCGCTCTGCTTTCTGACTGTGGACACACTCTGACCAGCGGCTTGTATCTCTGCCCCACTGCCTTGTCTGCCATCGTGGACGGCACCCTCTCAAGTCGTTAACCCAAACCAGTCCTCCTTCCCTTCGCTTGTACTTTGTCAGATATTTGCTCAAAGCTGGAGAAAAGCGACTTGTACACCAGCTTTATTATTCTATTTGGCCCTTTTGGAGAATAACTCTTAGTATGTGGAAGTCACTGAAAGTCCAGCCAAGCTCAAGTCTAACCAAAGGGATCTGGTTTGGCTCTGTTTTCTAAGCTCAGAGCCAGGCCATCAAAAAGGATTGAACACATATTAGGAGAAAAAAATATATTAAGTAATGAGGTGGGTGTGGCTGAGACCATGAAAAATCAATGCCACAATATTATTATTGGTTTGGCTCTTCCTCATTTATAAACATTAAGCCAGCTTGAGTAGTTCAGTTTCAGTCTCACTGACAGCTTCTTCATTTTCCTTCAAAATCTTGGGCATATGAGAAATTTTACACACTCTGGAGCAGTGTTTGCCATCATGGATGAGTCGGGCGCACTCTGTGCTTCGCCTTGCACTGTTGGAGTAAGTCTAGGTCTTTGATGGGAGAATGAATTAGACAATGAATACTAAAATGACTTGACCCTATGGTATCAAAACTTAGAGAACATCAGCTTTGCCCTGCCCTTTCTTCTCTTTTTTTAGGCTTGTGTCCCTTGGAATTAGTGCTGGGTATCACTAGATGCCCCTGGGTTCTTCTGGGAAATCACAGTATATCAAAGAAAGAAACTAATGTACTCCTTAGATAAGAAGCACTTGGCTTGTGTTATCTTTGACTTGAACCTCTTCTAGAGACATGATCTTCTTTAGATCAATAGCTAAAAGGATAGTTATGGAAAAGAGAAGCAACAGTGACCCTGACCTTGTAGGAAAATGAGACAACATCTCTAATCAATGAAATAATCAAAGAGGAGAGGAAAGCGTGACAAGGGAGTCTCACACTGAGAAACTGGAAACAGGTCATGTTTTTCTGTGATATTAAACTTTCTTCTATCATCAAATTTCTATAGTTTGTTTTTTCACTTTTCCTCTGTTAGCCAGAGGATTAACACCCAGAATCTGTGGCTAGATGTGTGTGTGTGTGTGTGTGCGTGTGCGCATGTGTGTGTGTGTGTGTGTATGTGTGTGTGCATGTTTGTGTGTATGTGTGTGTGCATGTTTGTGTGTATGTGTGTGTGTGTGTGTGTGTGTGTATGTGCATGTGTGACCAATGGCATTAGCTTGTCTTTGTTCTGCTTAGTGCCCTGTTTGGTACTTGGTATTTACTGAACTGCGGTAGTGAATAAAGAAAACCTTCTCACTGATGACAAACACACACTAGGAAATTATTATATGAGTTTATCCATTCCCACTGGTCTTCAAATTACCAACAAATCAAAGCGTTTAAAGTATATGATGTTATATTTTAGTTCTGTCTATATACTGTTCACATCATATTTTAAAATAACTCTTGACAAGGGGAAGAACCTCACCATCTTACCAAGAGTCCCTAAGATCCACAGCTTAGCTCAAATCTTTTGTTCTTATTTAGAGATATGGTTTACACATTAAGTAATTTGTTAACAACCCAAATTATTTATTTTGTTCCAGTTTCAAAACTGCCATCACCAAATTCTCTTGCTTTATGGATAGTGTGGGTGATATACTGTTCCCTGGTCATAACTACCAAAGGGAGATCACTCACACAATTGCCAAGACTCCACTGGGTCTCCTGACAAAGGACTTTTATTATGTTCTGTTCAAAATGGTTGCAATGAAAGTCTTGCCAAGATCAAGACAGTAGCCACCACTTATCCTTGAGAATTGCTATATGGCCAGGGAGGGAGGGATTTCTTCTGAACATTGTCTGGGTCATACCTTCCTGTGCAACTGATGTGGGCTGATTCCATGTGTCAAGGTGAGGCCACTTGCCTTTCACGCAGGGAAATTACTGTCCCATGAAAGCAATGCAGAAAAACAAGGACTTTCCCAAAGTTTTAAACAAACCCTCCCCCTTTCACATTTCAATACACTTGTGCTAGACTTGGAGTATTACATTCCCAGGATGTGTACTCTAACTGCCAGGTAGTCAGAAGTTGAAAATCAAAGATTTTTTGGTGCTGTGTGAAATTACATATTATATTCAAGTTTCCTGAAGGAACTCAACCTGTTGAGATGTTACCCAGCTCTGGTATGTGTTTAAAGTTTCCAAACTAAGTTAGGAGTAAATAATTTCTTTAAATCTAGTCACCTCCTCTTATACAAAATGTACAAAATCATTTTAGTAAGGATCCTAACTAACACTATTAATTCAATGTATATTTAATGTTCTTGAAAATCTAGAAGCAACCTAAAGATACTGATAATGTCCTTGTAGAGATGGTAAAAACTCCATATTTGAGCTCCCTACACGTGATGCAGACTGACAAACTCAAAGGTCTTTGATTCCAATTTCAGTGAAGTAGCTACGGTATATATAGACTTACTGACTGAGAATAGACTAAAGGCAGAAATCATTACACATAAGAATTATAAAAGAACATTACAGTACATAGAATAACTGGCTAATAACTCAGCATCTTGAGTCAAACCCATCAACACCAATGTGTAAAGAATAAATATAGTACTGGTAGAACTTTTGGTTTGGTAATTTAAAACTTGTATAGTTAGATGTTAAACACCTCCTTTGTAGGGAACAAGGTATTCTCATTGTCCTTATGACCAAGGCCTTCACATTTTGGTGCTTTGAATTTACAAGGACAAGAAAATCATAATTATCAGTTAGAATGAGCTATCCAGAGATTTCTTTTGCTATGAACACTATCCTGCATCTTCTCTTGATTATGATAAAGTTTATCACTATGATTTTACATGTATTATATTTTTATGTGAATAGATGTCATGTAAAGGTCCTTTTAATTTTGCAGAGTAACAGGAACATGTGAATTGTTAATGGAAAGGAGACTTTGCAGAAGCAAATGATGGGCATAGATAACTATAGCTTACTGCATCTAAAATTTACTGAAATGGGAGCATCCTTCCCACAATGCCTTTGAGTGGACTTTTTACATACATTGCAGCCTGTGCAGTAGGTAGCTGCTGGTGCTTTAAGATATGATGTGTATTTAACTGTAGAACTCATGGTGTTTTAATAATAACATTCATTACAGGAAACAGCTTCTTTACATAAAGATCCAAAGTGAGGATATGCTCATTGGTGTGGTTCTGTCTGACATATGCTAAAACCTACTTCATAAAAGCAGGTGTAACATTTGTCAAGAGATCTAAGTCCTACGTTTATACAAATTGAGCACTGAATGAGAAGAATCTTAAAACCAGAAATGGCGGCACTTGTAAGGCTGAGACTAATTCAGAGTTGTGAAGAGAGTTCCAATTCCCTCCATTTTATTTTAACTGCTAATTTCCACTGTATTCTTTAGGATATGTCTATTTCTGTCATAACTTCTATTATTGGTACCTTCTATGATCAGCCCTGAATGTTGTATAGTTGTTCAGTTCAGAATTAGAATCCAAGCACCATATCTACAGGATCAATTCAACCACTAACAACTAAGATTACCTTTGATTATATTGGAACATGGTTACTTAGTTGTAGCCAAACTCACTTTTTGCCCTGCCCCTTATATGAGTGACTGTGGGTCTCAGGTTTATCCAAAAGTAGAATTCTGAGCCATTATCACAACTTTAGAGAAAAATTCTGAGGGATGGAAGTCCATGTGTACTTAACTATTGCTAGGAAAACAGACAGCAATGTTAAAGGGCAACTCTTTCATATTACAGGTGCTGGCCACTCAGGTTAACCCTGCTGTACCTAAGTCTCAGTGCAGTTCAGATGTGCAGTGGCTTTTGGATTTATTTTTTTTGGAATTTATTTGAATTAAATGCGCAGAAGTAGTTATATTTCCTTAAGTGATGGCTATTGAGAGACAGATGGTGGTGTTTTTAGAGGTTAGGGATCTTGCTCATATATGGGAGTTCTTTCAGTGCCCTGGATGCAATTCACTGAAAATGAGGAAGGATATGCTTTATGTAGGTGTGACCTGTCGAACTGGCTTTGCCTATATGTATGTAAGAATCTAGGATAGATCTAAGAGAGTTTTATCTTGAGTCACACTCAGAAGGTAGGGGAGTTTATCATGTATATCTTTTGAGAACATATTCAGGTAGTTTTGGGACAATAATGACTTCATTACATGCCATTCTAAAATTGGAAGACAATAAAACAGATATTGAGAGTATGAGTATAGTCAATTCACTCCACTTCAGTTGTAAAATTTGTATGAAAATGTAATCAAGTATTACTTAGGTGTTTATAATAGCTGAATTAAAGGTTTTTAATATGCTCTGGATCAGATTTGAATTGGTAACTCAGTTGCAAAACCCCCTGTTCCATGCCATGGAACATACCATTGCATTTAAATTTCTACTACTTCCAAGCACAAAATAAATCACATTTCATATTTTAAGGAATTGTTTTAATCTTTTATAACAGTATGCATGTTTCAAGATCTCAAGAATAAATAGAAGAAAAAGATTTACATTTTGAATGTCAGATGTGAGCATTTTCAATCTTTTATATATTTTTCTTTCTCACCCAACTGTACTTAGAGACAAGCTGGGAAAGTGTACATGTACCTAGTTATATTGAAATTGTGCACAATGTTTTTCTATTTTGTTGATTAATTCTGTTGTTTGAGAATTTCATACATGTGAATGATGTATTTTGGTCACTGACTCCAGCCCCAACACGTACTTTCTTATCTCCTTCCCTTTCCTAGCAACATCTCATCATCACTACCAAGCCTCTTCTCTCTTCATGGCTTTTGGTTTTGACTTTTGACCCATTCATTCATCTCAACCAATGCCATCAGTATGACCATGGGATTAGAACCAAGAAGTAAAATAATTGTGTCTATTAGAAAAAGAATTGAGAAATTTCTGTCTTATGTGATTTCATCACTTAGATTGGAAAAGGTGAAATCCTTGTGTTTACTTCCACCTCATAAATGAAACATCCCTACTCTTTCACAAACACCCATACATGGAAAGATGGTGAAGGAGAAAATAACTACAAGACACAGAAAATAAAGAGAGGAGAGGATGTATTAAATGTCATTGGAATTCACATAAGGGCTTCTGGTTTTATTTTATTGCAGGTCTCTGTGTCCAGTGATGACAAGATACTCTTTCAGTCATTCCCGATCCAACCTGCTGGCAATCCTGTACACTTACCTTACCTTCTGTAAGGTAGTGAGTTGATTATAAGAGTGATGCACACTTGCCTTCTGTAAGGTAGTGAGCCAGTTACAAGAGTGGTCCTTTTTGGACTTTAGGGGAATCAAATCATATCTGTTGCTGGTGTATCACAGCAGCTCAGAAGTGAAGGTAGCATCTGGTTAATGCTAAGAAGTTTCTCAAGTGTAGCAGGAAGAACAGAGACAAAGTAGGGGATGCTGAACCAATGGTGAGAAATGATCAATACCGGAACAGTCCTTTGATTTTAAATTTCTCCTAATATATTTGGTATCTTTAGCTTTTGAACAAAAGGATAAATACAGACTTTAAAACAAGATGTGTTTTTCTCTATGAATATTCAATACTTCATTCTGAATATGGAGTTATCATTCATTAATCCTGGAGTAGGTCACATATTGGCTTATAAATTCTGAAACTGTCCAAATTACTCAAGACTATTTATTACCAGTGAGAGTGTGCACTAATTTTTTTTTTCTGTCCTTATCCCAGGGTGATTGGAAATAAGCTTTTCTATGAGAATTTCACATCTTAGTTTTAAATAATTTGCCTAGTTAGTTGAGAATGTTTTACCAATATCCATAACATGCAATATAAACTGTAAATATTCTAAAAGATTAAGAGAAAAACATTTATGTTATTAGTATTTGGATTTTCCTAGAGATTCTGATTTTTTAACTTTAGGATTGAGCTTTGAACTATATCTGGTGGGATATTTTTATCTTTTTGGCCTTCAGTGATCACATCTATGTTTGTGTTTTCTGAAGTCTTCAGCAAAATGATTCACAGATACTCTGTACTCAAGCCTAATATCAGGGTTGCCTTTTTTTCAAACATTGCAAGTTTCACCTCAAGTGCTACACCATAAATTTACAAGGAAAACTTTTTATTAAATTATAACTGAGAGGAGCTGATTTTTTAACATAGCAAACAAAAAAATCCTTCATGTAAGGCTATAAAACTCATATTATTTACCAAAGAGACCTTTCCTGTCTCCCAGGTAAACACTCACAGTGTGTAGACTTGTGTAAATACATATTTAGGAGTGGCTAAATACGGCAAGGTATTTTTAAAAGCATATTTACAAAGCTGAATACATATACTGGCATTTTGGTCTGTGGAAGCACACTGCTTTGCTGTCTATTCAAAATCCCAGAAGGACTGTGGTAGCATATGCTAGAAACAGGAATTGGATTTAAAACATTAATTTCTAAGCAAATTGCTAAGGACAGGTCCTTAATTGTTTCAAAAGTGCGAAAAGTTTCAACTACGGAAGATCAGGGTTTTTATTTTTTTCTAGTGTGACTAGAGGAAGATTGCCCAGAAACTCAGGAGTCATCCATGGAAGTCAAGCTGCTTTGAGCATCTTTTGTATAAAATAACTATCATTTCAGTTCAGCTCAGATACCACATTACGGATGCTTAGGAAAACACTGTTAAGACATTAGAGTAACTGCTAACATGTGAAGATATAGGTTGTTACTGTAGCCGTGACGGGATGCTGCCTAAGACAATGTAGCGAAACTGTCAGGAGGATTCACCGAGTCTCTGTGTATCTTTTCATTGGAAGTTTTGTTTTGTTTTGTTTTTTCTCTAAGAGAAAAAGAATGGAGTACGAAAAACGAGGTTGAGGATGTATGGAAGAGTTCTACTTGTGTTCCCTGCCTTCCTCTTGTCCCTCAGAACGAATGAGGATCCAGGCACGGAGGTGCACCTTCCAGATGGGGACGATGAGCATCTAAGCAAACTGTAGATCTTCGGGTGCCTCAGGAGCCTGTGGCTAGGGAATCGAAATGGGGCCTTTATTTCCATTCTCATGCTGTGTGCCACTATTTCTAAAGCTTCTCAATATCCTGCAATGGGATAATTTAAACATCTTTTTATGGCAAGCCATATGGGGACAAAGAATATTTATTCAGTAAAACGGTTTCTCCATTAAAAGCTACACGGAGCTGAATCTTTTGACTTTACAAAATGTTCATCGTAGGAATCGATTTTTTTTCAATGATACGAGCACCACAAATTTTGCTTAAATATTTTAGGTTCTAAAAATAGAACAGTCTTATTAACTTAAAAATTCGTTGGGTGAGAATTGTAATGACTCTGGACTGCAGGGATGTCGAAGACCAGAGCTGACTCCATGCTCTTTAACTCTGCATGGAGCACCCTACTTGTAACAGTGCTTGAGCACTGGAAAACACGCTTTCCCAGCAAAAGACAGCCCTCTTCACCCCCCCCCCCCCCGCCCTGCCAAGGACTGAGCAGGTATAGCATTTTTATTGGTGTCTTCCACCCTTGACGTTATTCTGTGGGCTAAGTATCTCATTTCCATGTAAACTTCCACTGGGAACACAAATCGCTGACGCCACATCTACTGACAGCAAAGCCACACCATAAATTACCCTGAGAAAATGCCGCTTTGGCTGGGTGGGGGCGTGACAGAGGGAACTGAGCGAGATAAAAAGCCACTGTGCCGCTGCCCAGGCTGCAACCCTGTCCCGCTGACCACTGATAAAATTTATCACTGGGCCACATACGGCAAGGCAGCTGAAAGAGGAGTCGCCTGTGGTAAAACGTGTAACAGCAAAGCAGCTAATAGAGCCCTGCCACTTCATTGGAAAGCAGCGTCTGAGGCTTCGCTTCTCT
>CABHPQ010150380.1:0-26599 GCA_902168405.1 Peromyscus aztecus
TGTGTGCATGCAACCCCCACACCCCTACACATACATGTCTACAATGGCTAGGCACAGAACTACATTTTAATGGTAGACAGGAGTTAGCTTTCTTTACTATGTATATTTTCAGTAAATTAACACAAATAATTTATGATGGAGATAGTAAAAAACAAAATTGGGAATACTGCTCCTACTGTGCAAGATAAGAGAATAGTGACTGTCCTCTCGTTTGCCTCACCATTATAGACAGCAACCAAGTTTTCTCCACTGCTTTGAAAAGCCACATTCCCTAGGATGTCTTCACCCTTGCATCTCTTTTCTCTCCGTTAACTGTCTTCTCCCTCCTCTGTCTCCTCTTTTCTCACTTTCTCTTTCCTCTGTCTCCTCTCTCACCTCCCCATCTTCCCTCCTCCTCTCTCTTAAGTGTACAGTGTTAGAGGAGAACATGTTCTTCCGACCAGAGCATCTTCTCTCACGTTCTTCCATCATTAGTCATATAATATACTAATAATATATTGGGCCTAGATGTACATTTTTTTAAGTTATGTAGACTTTTAAATGTTTCCTACTATGAGGGGGCCGTATCTGTTTATTACATTTCCTTCTGCTTTACTTTCTAAACGTCATTATGATGCTTTCATCTATTTTTAAACTTGAAGTGCTTATTTTTCTCTAGCCAGATATTTGTGTATGCTTTCTGGGTAATTTCTTTGAATTTGAGATGTACAATCATAGGACAGGCACAAAACACTTTATTCTTCACATTTACTTTCTGTACTTTTATTTTACTTCATTTTTCTGGTCAAAATTTTCTGAGACCTAGCAAAAACATTTTAAAGAATTCTGAACAATAATAATATGGAACTTTCAGGAAACAAAGCATGCAAACAACAACAACCTTCTATTTTCCAATTATACAAAGTAGTGACCCTGACTCCTACATCAAGAAACTATTTTCCCACTCATTCTGTATATTGGTTATTTATTTTCTTCTTTATTGACATATTTTAAACAACAACAAAATGTAATTTTATTCTTTGTCTTTTCAAAAATGAATATTGTAGCATGTAAGAAGCATTATGTTTGTTCTACCACTAAGTTGAATCGCAGTATAGAGTCCTAAGATTAGAGATCCACTGTGAACATACTGAAGCACTCTGCAGTTCATTTGCCTGAAAATGAACATATACACACTTTAGGTAGCAAGTCAATTTAAGTTTCAATATCTTTGTTCAAGTCTAGATCTGTCTAATATCAATAAGGAATTTATTGATTTCATAAAAATACTTTATAAATCTTGAAAACAATAAAAAATTGCCCATGGAAAATGTTGATAACTTATTTACAAAGATATGATTGGTTTACTGCAGCATCCAAGTACTTTCAATGTGAGCACTTTGCAGTTTTAATAGGGACATTTTTTAATTTGTGAATTTTGCATGAATTAAATTGACAATGTAAAGGTATTATAAGATACTTCCATTTTTATAAGTTTGAGCAGCTAATGGTAAGTTTATTCTCATCATTTTTTGTTAACCACCTTTCATTTTTCAAAGAACTCCCTTATTCCTCTGCTTCACACAGAAAATATTGGCTATGGAATAGTTCTTGAAAAGGCTGAAGGAGAATAAAAGAGCATTGTATTTTCAATAACAAGATTCTTGCCCCAAACATTCAGGGTAGAAATAGTATAGATGGAAAATATGCAGACACTGAATATAACAAAACTGTAATCTCGTGTTTCACAGAGGGGAGAACAATCTGATGGGAGTAAAGTGGGAGCAGGGGCTCGGGGTTTTCCTTTCTGATCCTCTCTAGGGTACCTCAGGAGGAAGAAAGCACTAGTGATGGTTAATATTGATGGTCAACTGAACAGAATAAAAATACACTCCCTGAAGAGCAAGTCCTTGAGCATTTCTGAGAGATGGTTTCTAGACTGGTTTAATTAAGGTAGTTCCAATCAACGGTGGGGTCTTGGACTGTATAAAGAGGGGGAAGGCAAGTTGTACATAGCCCTTGACTCTCTCTGCTTCTTGACTCTGGATGCAGGATGACCAGCTGCCTCAGGTCCTGCTGTCATGCCTTCTCAGCATGGTGGACTGTGCCCCCAAACTGTGAGCCAAAATAAGCCCATTCTTCCTTAAGTTACTTCCGTCTGGGTATTCTGACCTACCAATATGTGAAGTAGCTAAGGAAGCACTTACACTCTGGTTTTATATCCATTATGCTGCAAGGCTGTTAGAATTGCCTGGGACTCAGAATGGCCCCAGAGCAAAACAGCTGGATGGGTGGAACATAATGTGGAAGGCCTTAGAACTGTTTGGTTGTGACTTAGTCACTCTTGTAAGGCTGCCAAAGACACAAGAACAGGAAGAGAGGTTTAATGTACTGAAGCTCTCAGAAAATGCACAAATGGCAGGTGAGTGGTTGGGAGGTGGGAGGTTGGGAGATCACATGAGACACATCTCACCGGCTGCTTCACAGCATGGCAAACATCATATACAGAAGCAACAAAAATTGGCACATGATTTTCATGTACCCAAAATAGCTGAAGCTACTGGGTGACATTTCCAGGTAGAACAAATAAATTACGTCTGTGGTGATGATGCAAGACACCATGACAGCCACCCAGCTGGTTAACAGCCCATAGTAAAGAAATGAGGAACTCTTTGTAACACGAATCTTAAAAGGCATTATTAATAAAAATCAGACCCAGGAGCCAGGTATTGGGGTGAACGCTGAAAGATCAGAGAAGCAGAACAAGACACAGGTAACCTCACTTTGCCAGTTCCTCAGCGGATCGTGTTTCCTCAAACTGGAGGCCTCTGTGTCCTCATCCAAATGGATTTCAGCTGAACTGCTGCTAAAAGTCTAAAAGCTTAACAAACTTAGTTACTGGTCCTCACACCTTATATACCTTTCTGCTTCCTGCCATCACTTCCTGGGATTAAAGGCATGTGTCACCAGGCCTGGCTGTTTCCAGTGTGGCTTTGAACTTACAGAGATCCGGATGAATCTCTGCCTCTGGAATGCTAGGATTAAAGGTGTGTGCGCCACCATTTTCTGGCCTCTATGTCTATCTAGCGGCTGTTCTGTTCTCTGACCACAGATAAGTGTCTTAGGGTACACACTATATTGGGGGACACAATA
The DNA here is from genome assembly GCA_902168405.1 of Peromyscus aztecus. NCBI lineage: Eukaryota > Metazoa > Chordata > Mammalia > Rodentia > Cricetidae > Peromyscus > Peromyscus aztecus. The sequence continues at coordinate 3,133 of CABHPQ010150380.1, forward strand.
TCACCCCAACTCTTTATTGTAGATAGCTTTAAGAAAGCACTGATAAGTTATTAGTCAGTGTCTTAGCCTCAGCTGCCAAATTGACACAGACTAGCATTATCCATGGGAGTCTTAACTAAGGGACTGCTGGGATCAGATTGGTCTGTGGTTGTTTAAGAGAGATTGTCTTGGTTGCTTATTTGTGTGGGACGGTCCCCTGTTGGTAGTACCATGCCTAAGCAGGTAGGTCTTGGCTCTGTAAGAAAGCTAGCTGAATGGAAGCCAGAGAGAGCCAAGTTCCTGTTCAAGTTCCAGATTGAGTTCCTGTCCTGACCCCCTCAATGATGGATTGTGAGCTGGAAGTGTAAGCCAAATGCACCCTTCCTGACCCGAGTTGCTTTGTCAGAGTGTTTTATCACAGCAGTGGAATGAATGTGGGACAGTCCCCACCGTTACATTTATCCCTCAACAACACTGACTTATCATTGCACTCGCTAGCATGCTCCCAGGAACATGACTGAATCCAGCTAAGAAGAGAAAATCAAAATTGTACTGAGGGACACTTGACCATGAATATACATTGCATACTTGATTTATATTTTTAGCTTTTTTCATATTAGCAGAGAATATTTAAATTTATTTAGAAAAATATGAAGAAAAAAAAAAAACCCTGAGAGTGGATGGGGTCCCAGGGGAGGAATGCCATTCATTTTTTGATTTTCCCATAGAGAATTTGATACTATATTGGTACTACGAATTGGAGACTTAGTTCATTTTCAAGTAGTCAGGGTGGAAAACTCTGCTTCATGTATTGATAACTTTCCGTCAGACACAGCATTAATTTCTCTAAATATTTCCCAAGACCATATATGCTGACTTACTAAAGAAATATAAATTCTGCATTAGTAATCACAATCTCGGGACATTTATATTTGATTTTTATATGATTTAAGAAGAATTTGATAGTAAAAGGTAAAACTTTGCTTGAATTATCTCTCTGGCCAAGTCACACTTGCATATGATTTATGACGACAAATTTTGGAAGCTATCATTTGCAAGGATTGGAATTGATTTCTGGTAAACTGTTCTACTGACTTGTTCAGGTAAACATGACAGATGCTCACGTTCCCACTTTGGGTTTTCTCCTTGACTTTGTGAACCGAAGTTCTCAGGAAAATGTCATAGCTGTGTCAGCCACTCTACAAGGCTGACTTTTAACTTCTTTGATTGTGCGGAGTGGGAATCTTGCAGGTCTGGTTTTAGTGCCCCCCTTTTCCCCCCGCCCCCCACCCCCTGTAGCTATCCATTGTTCACTGTGTCTGACCTAACATCCTAGTGATCAGGTAAAATCCCGCCCCCATTGGAATGTACAGACTGCTAGCTTCCACCATCCAAAAGTCTAAGGATGTCATCAGAAAATATTCAAGGTCTATGGCAGGGATTTCTCACTTTCCTGTACCCGAATGTGTTTTAAAATTAGAATGTGTTTTAAAATTAGCTTGATATAAGACACTTTTATCTTAATTTTTACTTTCAAAGGTAATAATGTTCCTATTCATGATGTTTTCTATATCAATTTAATGAGTTTATCTTAAATTAAATTGTTTTTGAAGGCTTATCTTATTTTTGTATGTGTTCATGTGTATGCACATGTGTGTACAGATGGACATGTGTGTGCGGGCCAATGTTCAACATTGTGTGGCTTCCTCAGTCAACCTCCACCTTACTTTTTGAGACAGGGGCCCTCACTGGACCCAGTGCTTACTAATTTGGTGAGACTGGGTAGCCACAGAGCCCCCAAGACCTTTCCATTTACATCTCCCCAGTATCGGAGCACACGCCTATGTCCCTGTGTCCAGCTGACTTTTCCCACAGGGTAGGGAGATGAAATTCAAGTCTTTTTGTTTGTGCAGCACACACTCTATCTACTGAGGTACCTCACTAGCATCCTCGATTCTTAGTATGTCATTCAAGCATAGTAGATCAAAACAACACTTGTTGGCTTGGATCAAAGAGTATGATGAGCAATTTCCTTCTCACTCTGCTCCTGCCTTGTGCTTTTGACAATTTTGTCGTCCGTTTACTTGCTTCTCCTCTTGAACTTCACAGTGAGCCTTTCTTTGATCTTAGGTTCTGATGAAACCAGGTAGAGTACACATTCCACTCACAGCTAGCCTTGGACAATACCCTCTCCCCAGGAATCTGATGGGATTGCTGGTGTCACAGACAGGCTGCAGCTGGAAAAATTGCCGGAAAAAGCCTTCTTTGATGGGAAATGCTCCCAAACCTGCCTCTCTTTTCCTTCGACCTTATTACCCTCCTTTTGTCTCAGACCTGCCCTCTTTTTTTTTTTTTTCTGATCTTTGGTGCTACTTTGATGACAACGAGTTCCACTCTCCGTTACTAAATTTTTCTCTAGTTCAGTTTAAATGCATATTCTTGTCTTTGCTCTGGCAGTCAATTCTGTGATGGGCCATCTCCAACAACGGTTGTGAGCTATTGTCTTCTTTTCCAGTCTCCTCTGAAATGTAACGAAGCTGGGTGTCACTGAGCCATATAGAAATGCCATGGCCATCAGAAGGGGCAGCCCTTCTTTGGAATGCAACCAGAGTTGATGAATTGTGGAAATACAGTATGGACTCTTGCAAGCCACCCTCTTACCTCCTCAGGTGAACTATAAAAAGCACACATCCACAGACAATAAATAATAAAAGTGTAGTAGAAATATTTTAGCATATTGATTTGAATCTAAACGTGTGTGTGGATGCACGCCCATGCATGTATGTGAGAAAGATCAACTTTGAGTGTTGTTCTTCACGCTCTGCCCACTATATTTTTTTGAAACAACACTTCTCCTCAGGACTTGATGTTCACTAATTTGGCTAGGCTGCCTGGCAAGTGAGCACCAGAAATGCATCTTTGTCTCCCCAGCCCTGAGACTGTAAGTGCTTGCCAGCACACCAAGCCTTCTCTCCACATCAGTGTGTTGGTTAGTTTAGTTACTTGAGTTTTTGTCCACTTGACACAAACTGGGTCATCTAAGAAGAGGGGTCCCAAATTTAGAAAATACCTCCATCAGACTGGCCTGTATGAAGCACTGGTGGGCATTTCCTTAATTAATGATTGGCTTGGGAGGGCCCAGCCCACTGTGGAAAGGGCCACCTGTGGGTTACAGAAGCATGCAGGCTGAGCAAGCCATGGAAAACAAGCCAGTAAGCTTGAGTTTCTGACTTTATTCCCTCAGTGATGGACTGTTAACCTGGAAGAATGAGATGAAATAAACCCTTTCCTCCTCAATGGCTTTTGGTCATGGTATTTATCATAGCAATAGAAAGCAAACTGTTCTAGTTTGAGGATGGAACTCGGGTCCTCATTTTGGCAAGACAAGTGCTTTTCCAGCTGAGCCATCTCTCCACCCACTGGGTCACTTGGAACTTCAGTAGAGACAGCCCAACCTCGGTGTCTGGAATTCAGTCATGATTAATGAGTTTCTGTCATTAGAAACGAAGTCAAAAATCTCAATTATCTGGTGAAATCTACGTTTTTATTTTTTATTTATTTATTTATTTATTTATTTATTTATTTATTTATTTAATTTATTTATTGGTTTTTTGAGACAGGGTTTCTTTGTGTAGCTTTGTGCCTTTCCTGGAACTCACTCTGTAGCCCAAGCTGGCCTTGAACTCACAGAGATCCACCTGCCTCTGCCTCCCGAGTGCTGGGATTAAAGGTGTGCACCACCACCGCCTGGCGAAATCTGTGTTTTCAAAGCAATGATTTGAATGCACATGCCTGCAACCTCCACTCTGCTCTCATGGAGTCTAACCCCTCAACTGTGAGCCCCAAATAAATTCATTCTTCTTTAAGTTGCTCTGGTCATGGTGTCTTATCATAGCAATAGAAAGTAACTAATACAGACAGGGTCTCTCCTCTAACCTGGAGCTTGCCAGTTCAGCAAGATTGGTAGACCAGTGAAGCCCAGGGATCCACCTACCCCTACCACCACAGCACTGAGATTATAAATATGTACCACAGCACCCGACAGTTTTGAAGTCAAATCCTCATGTCGAATGACAAGCACCTTACTGACAGAGCCATCTCCCCAGCTCAATCCTATTTTTAAGGAAACTCGGAGTTCCATAGCCCCAGTCTTTATCAGTCTATCAGCCTACCCTAGCAGTTTGCCACACCACCCTGACAACAAACAGATCTGTGATCTTCAAAAGCCTGCTACAGCCCTTGAAGAGAAAAAAAAAAAAAAAAAAAAAAAAAAAAGAAAGTAAAGCAGAGAGTAACAGATGTTTCCAGTGGGTTCTTAGTAGTACAAACTGACCACTCCAGCTTTCCCACGGGCAGTGCACTGTTCCGTGTGTGAAAGGCTCTTGCATTTGAGGCTGTATCCAGACCATTATTTGTACTAACATTGTTTTCATCCAGACCAGAGGACAAGTAATGCCTGTGGCTCCTCCTGCTAAATGAGTAACTGGGGATCTTTCACAGACTCACAAACGCCAGGGAACGAACCAGCCAAACTGATCTAACATAAATTTTATGGGTTTTGTCTCTATATATCAATAACTAGGTTCTTTGGCCAACTGGTCAAATTGTATACATTTTATTCTTCTAGAAAATATCTGGGTGAAAATACATACTTCAATGTTCTCCAGATGTTGAGACAGCAAGGGCTCCCGCTGGGGCCAGGAATTGATCTGTGAATACACAGACCACATCCTGCTTCAAAGGAGCATTGTTCATAGGCCAGGTGAGATGACCATAAATGTGTTATTACTCTTTTCCACCATGACCTTCCCAAAACATCCAAGTTGCTAGACTTAAAAGTGTCATGATACCATCAAAATCAACAGTTTCTGAGGATAAGAGGGAGCTGTCCACAGCACCAACAGACCTGGAAATAGTGCAGTGTGACTTTGAAGGTAATCTGCTCATGCTAGGAGAGTTGAGCACATCTTATTGAGTAAATCCTTTGCTTGATTTGCACCTCTTTAAATATTTAGATTACAGCATGTGGCTCTCCATTTGTATTCTTGCCCCAGGCTCTGTGTATGTCTGAGAGAGCCTGGCTAATTTTCTATTATTTTATTGATGACTATAGTAATTCAGCCAGTCTCCAAATATCTGATTAGCCACCTCAACTAGAAGTGGAAGGCTAATTAAGTCATACTATCAGCATTCCAGCAGAAACTTGGATAAAACAAGAAAATATGTTATCAGTTGCTTCTGTGAATGCTAATAAAAAAAGGAATCCAGGCTTGGTGGCTCAGTGCTGTGATCTCACTTAGGCAGACCAGGAAGATCACAAGCAGCTCTACCACAGAGAGCCCTCCAAGCCAGCCTGAGTACTTTAGAGAATAAAAATAAAACTAAAATATATTAATGAAATATCTGGGGCAGACAAATGGCAGAGATTTTTTGCCTAACATGCATGAGGCCCTCGATTCAACCTCCAGCACTAGAAGAACAACAAAGGGGAAGAAGGATCGTCTTCCTTGGTGCGGTACCAATAGTAAAGACTTTCTGTCATATTTGATGCCATTTGTTTACTTTCAATACATATCAAGATGTGTCTCGTGTATGTGCATATTTGTGTGTGCCTGTGCGTCCCCATGCATGTGTGTGCGCATTTGTAAGGAAGCCCAAGCTTCACACTGTTTGTTTTTCTCTTGCTCACCTCTGGGATTATTTATTTATTTATTTCTTACACATTTATTTATTATTTAGATAGTTAGTTAGTGTATGGGAGATATATACATGCCAAGGAACACATGTGGAATCCGGAAACAACTGAGAGAGTTGGTTCTTGCCTTATGCCATGGGACTGAATGCAGGTCATCAGGCTTGGCAGCAAGTGCCTTTACCTCCTGAGCCTGGTGTGATACCAGCCATCCAACTCATTTATAAATAATTGGTGATAGACTCACTGAAACCTTGAGCTCACCTATTAAGCTAGAAAGCCTTTCAAGCAAGCCCTATGGATCCTCCTTTCTCTGCCTTTCTGGTGCTGGGATTATATGCATACATACAAGCCCTATGAGGTAACTTTTTATGGTAATTCACAATTATACAATTTGAGGAAATATAAAATCAGCAAAATCAAAAATCACAATTTTGAATTGAAAATTAAAATTAAATTAAAAATTAAAAGGAAAAAGAATGACATAAGAGAATCTAAGTCTTTCCCAGAAAGTGTTCAGACCTGATTCTACTATCCATATTCCTATGCCCAAGGCTATTTCTCTGTCCCCAAAGACAGGAACCACGTCCCATGGTGAATCTCTGGACATCATGTGTCTGTGACTCTGTGGTTATGGGACAGAGGGCTGAAGATGCTTTCCTCTCCCTATGTCCTGGAGCTTCCCATGAGACACATCATGGATTATAGTCCCTGTAGGGTTTAAAGTTTGTGATTTGAATGTGAAACATCCTCAGAGGTGCGTGTTTCTAGGTGATTCTGCTGTTCAGGAAAGTTCTGGAGCCTTAAGGAGATGGAGCCTTGCTAGGGGAAGTACTTTCACTTAAGGTGGGCTTTGAGGTTTCCTAGGCTGGACCTACTCTGTTTGCTCCCAGCTTCTACACCAATTCAGTGGCAGCCAGTCTCATGCTCCTGCTGCTGTGCCTTGTCCCCAGTGATGGATGGTGTCCCTCTGCAGCTCTAAGCCAAAATACACCTTTTCTCCCTTAAGTCTCTTCAGTCAGGGTATTTCAGCACAGCGCTGGAAGAGAAATGAACACTAGAGTGCAAATATCTTGAGGGTTTTTCTTCTTTCTTTCCTTACATTTCTTTTGCATCTTCTCATATTCCAGTTTCTTACTTTATTTTCATGAGATTCCCTGTATTCTCTATGTAGTCCTTTTAGGCTAGCCTTGCAACTTAGTTTCCAAAGAAGAAAAACACCACAAGCAATTATACTGCATATTGTCTTGGAAACGATTTCCCTGGGGATCTGAGGTTATTTTAATCACAGATGAACAGTCGTGCAGTGTCCCGCCAGCCCTGTAATCAAGTCTGTGTGAAGAGGGAAGTGTTCAGTAGGTAGTGCCAAGCAATAGCAAGGGAGGCAGCAAGGGCAGTCCCTTAGCATGTGGAACGTATCACCACCTTCCCATGGGACTGGAGGTAGCTCAGCTGGTAGAGGGCTTGCCCAGCCCACATGAGGTCCTGGATTCCATTTTGAGAACTGCGAAAATGGTGTGTGGTGGAGCAGACCTTTAATCCCAGCACTTGGAGGGTAAAGACGGGAAGATTGGAAAATCAAGGCAGTCTTCAACCAGATAGTGGGTTCAAGGCCAGCAGCTTTGGCTACCTGAGATATTCTCTCAAAAAATGCAAAGAAAATCTTACCAATAGAAGAGTAGGATTAGAGTTAGTTTAATACTATGTTAATTCACACAAAAAATGAATTAATTTATTTAAGAAATATGCCCAGTATGATCAGAGAATTGCAATTTATAGAAACAAATTAAAAAGAATCAGAAAAATCTCAACCCTTATGATGAATTTAAATTCCATGGCATGTATTCAGTTAGTTAGTTACTTAGTTAGTCAATCATTTGGTTAGTTAGTTAGATGTTAGTTACATACATATCATCTACCCCATCTAAATAATAAATAAGTGCATTGAAATAAGTAAATAATCTAGATGGAGAGCAAGACAAAAACATCCAGTGTGAAGCTCTGGCCACCACATATATGTGCACACACATGAATCGGAGACTCACGTGTACATAGGAATATGCATGCACACACATACACAAGCATACACACACACACACACACACACACACACACACACACACACACACACATATATATATACATATATATATATATGTTCTAGAATATTATTTTAACTAGGCAAAGATGTGTTGCATTTGTTTATGCTGCAGAATATTACTTTAGCTGTGTAAAGGCATGTTAGTTTTGTTTATGCTGCATTTGTTTAATTATGTAAAGATGTCTTGCATTTGTTTCATCTTGCCTGCCTATGGCATCTGATTGGTCTAATAAAGAGCTGGATGGTCAATAAGTGGGCAGAGATAGGATCGGTGGGGCTGGCAGGGAGAGAATAAATAGGAGACAGCTAGGCTCCAGAGAAAAAGGAAGAGAGAAGAAGGAGGAGGAGAGAACAAGGGACGTGTCCAGGGCAAGAAGCCAGGCAGACAACAGACAGACACAGAGAAGCAGTGAAAGGAAGATATACAGAAGTAATGAAGGTAATAAGCTCTGAGGCAAAAGGTAGATAAAGAGAAACAAGTTAATTTATATTAAAAGAGCTAGCCAGAAATGGGCCTAAGCTAGGTCGAGCATTTAAAACTAATAATAAATCTCTGTGTCATGACTGGGGAGCTGGTTGGTAGTCTAAAAGAAAAAAAAAAACCTGATATATATATATATATATATATATATATATATATATATATATATGTGTGTGTGTGTGTGTGTGTATACATATACATATACATATATACACACACATACATATATATGTACTTGATATCAATGCTGATATTTTATATATTGAGACAGAGTCTCTATATATAGCTGTGGCTATCCTGGAACTCACTATGTAGATCAGGCCAGGCTCAAACTCATATAGATCTGTCTCCCTCTACCTCTCAGAGCTGCTGTTAAAGGTGTGCATCACCATGCCCAGCAAAAATGGAATTTTTAGAGAAAAACTGTGAACAAAAAGATATGAGAACAAGTAATTTTAGAAGCGCATGTAAGGACTATGTCATGAAGCATACATCTTTTCTTGTGGCCTCTGTTTCTTTTTCAAATGTGGCACAAAATTTAAAGTTATTAAGTGACAGATATTAAAAATAAAATTTCTGGTCTCTTTAATCCTACTCTCAAATTCTGCCTTAACAACAACTGCAGTATCCTTCCAGCATCCACGATGTTTGATTTTCTTTTTAGTTTGTTTGCTTGTTTTTAAACAGAGTCTCATGTATCCAAAGCTGGCCTCAAACTTGCTTCACAGCCAATGATAACCTTGAACTTCTCATCTTCCTGCCTCTACCTCCCAGGTGGTGGGATCCCAGAAGCACTCCATCCAGCCACACAGCCAGCCATGGAGTAAGAGTGAAAGTGTGATATACAGAAGGAAGAAAAGGAAAAAGTCCAGAGGCAAAAGGCAAATGGGATAATTTAAAGTTAAGAAAAGCTGGCAAAGAACAAGCCAAGCTAAGGTTGGGCATTTATATTTAAAAATAAGCCTCTGTGTGTGATTTATTTGCCAGTTGGGTGGCGGCCCCCAAAAGAGTTGAAGAGTAACAAACAACCAACACCACATTCCCCTCCCACTGCCACCCTTCTCCTAAACAGTCTTCCTCCCGCTTTCATATTTTGTGTTTGTTTGTGGCCCACTGGACTTCATTGTTTTCCTGCATAAAATATTTGTTAATTTTTCTAGAAAGGATCTCAGGTAGCTCAAGCTGTTCACAAACTCTGCACAGCCTAGGGTGAGCTCATCCTCCTGCCTGTGTCTCTCAAGAGCTGGGACTGAAAGTGTGTGTCCCCATCTCCATCTCACACAAGAAATTTTAGATGTTTTTAAAGGAAAAAATGTAGGTACAAGTGTGTGTGTGTGTGTGTGTGTGTGTGTGTGTGTGTGTGTGTGCACATGCCCGTGCATGTGCATGTGTTGCATACTTGTACATGAGTGCAGTTGCTCAGAAGATGGCCTCAGATCCTCTGGAGCTGGAGTTACAGGCAGTTGGGAGTCACCTTGTGCAGGCTGGAACTCAGGATGGGTTCTCTGGAAGAACAGTGTGCACTCTTAATAGATGAGCCGTCTCTCAAGCTCTCCACACATGTGTTTTTAAATGTTTAGAGATTTTAGTTTAATCTACGTTTGGAGTTTTGTATGTTTCCTGTTTTGTTGTTGTTGTTTGGTTTTTGGTTTTGTTCTTTTTTTTTAATGCTATCTTAATTTGAAAATTTCATTAAAAAATTCTTCAATGTGTATGCAATATCTAGGTGTAAACCACATGTTTTAAAATAATGTTCCTGTGATTTAGGGTACTAATTAGATAATGATATAAAACAGGATCACTGAGACCTCTTGAATACAAAGGACTTCTTGAAGTATAAGAACAACAGAGGACAAAAGTCCTAAAACTATCTTTCTAAACTGCTTTGCACTCAAGCTGGAGGCAGGTAGAAAGGCTGTCATGTTATCCAGCATTTGGAGCAGTTCATGGTTTGTGATGTGCATTTGGAAGACATTCCAGGAGTTGCCCATCCTCTCCCTACTTTTTACCTGTTTGACAGGATTTTGTTAGGCCTGATATGTGCTGCATCTTGGACAGAATCAAACCAGACAGCTGCAAACATCTTATGATGGCAAATGCTGTACTAGATAATTCACAAAATGTTATAGAGTCCATAAAGTTGTCTTAGTGTCTTAGTTACCTTTTTCATTACTGTGATATGATGCCATGAGCAAGGGAAATTATAGAAAAAGGTTTACTTAGGCTCCCAGTTCCAGAGGGTTAGAGTTTATGAGGATCGTGAGGTGGAGCACAGCAGTAGTCAGGCAGGGATGGGACTGGAGCAGTAGCTGAGAGCTTATACTTTATTCTATAAGAACTAGATAGATAGAGAGAGAGAGCTAATTGGAAATGGGTTGGGCTTTTTGAAATCTCAAAGCACTTTCTCCAACAAAGCAACATCTCCTAATCCTTCCCATCAGTTCTATTAACTGGGGACCAAGTATGCAAATATGAGCCTATGGTGGTCCTTTTGATTCAAAGCACAACATATTCTAAAAAAGGGGTCAGTAGGCACCACATTTTCAGGCCAGTAGTCTTACATTTTGGTAAAGTTTATAAATGAAGATAGAGTTGCATAATATAATTAACCCTGACATAAACTATAATAGAGGAGATCTGAAAAATATCCTGGCGTGCTCTGACAGTGGGTCCCAGGAAGTGATGTCAGCATCTTTCCAACTGTAGGAGTCCACATCTCATGTGTACACAGAACTCAAGGCAGAGCCTGGAGTGTGGTTTCTACTTAACAGAATGCACTGTGATGGAGCCCATTCTCAGTATGGACAGCAATGTTCAGTAGTGCTCATCCTAACAGCTGCAGTGGTTTTGCTTCTGAGTAGCTGTAATTTCAAATTCTTATCTTTTGGGTTTATGTCAGCTTGTGGGTGGGAAACAATTGAATAGAACATTGCTCTCCACCCAGAATGTCCTTTCTTCTCACCACCTCCTTTGAGGTAAATCTTCAAGGCTAGAGACTTCTAACACATAACTCTTGTCTTCCAGTACAGCTCAATCCTCAATTTGTCTTCTTTTATGATGTCTAGAGCAATGTGTCTGCACATTCTGGCAAAAGTTTCAGGTTCCTAAAGCAGCAATTGCTCGAGAGAAATATTTCCATGAGTTTTTCTCTTAAGGAATGTTTTTCACAGGCAAGGCATACTGAAAGGAAGGGTTTCCAACTCCATAAACTAAGTGACATCAATGAGTTTCATTTCCCTAAAAACTCACATTCATTTCCACATCATGCAGCTGTCATCTCATTGAGATCATACACCAGCAAAGAGGCTTGCAAGTCAATGGTGAATTAGGTAATAGCACAGATTTTAGAACAGTCAACTTGGACATTAAAGTATTTGGAAAGAATGGTGAGACTGAACAATGACTTTATAATTTTCTTTTTGTCAATGTTCTTTTCAAGTTCATTAAAGACACTTCCGTGCTTTAAGGTAAATCTAAGTTTCTGTATTCTCTTTGTTTCTTCAATCAATTAAACAAGTTGTCATAGGAAAGTGATGGGTACTCAAAGATTTTCAGTTTTCAGCAACTCAAAAATATCTACCTGGTGTCTTGCATTTTGAGTCAAAGGATGTCAATGTGTCTTTTGAAGTCACTGAATGACAATTATTATCTATAATATACTGAGCAGAAGTTTGGATCAAAGCAAGAGACCTAGCTTAATGCTCATAATAATGTTTGGAAAAAGGAAAAGGTCTGCTCCTGATCGGTCCATTCTTTCTTTATATCTCATCCTTTTATCCGTATCCCACTAGAGTCTTAAATTGTGTTCTAAGGTTTCCTAGTTAGGGTCCAGCAATCCTGTATAGTTTAGTTTCTTTTCCTGATAAAATACCCTGATAAAGCAACTTAAGGAAGGAAGGGCTTCAATCTGCTCAATGTTCAATGTTAAATCCACCATGGCAGGAATGAAGCTTGAGAGAGCTAGTCACATGCTGCCCATTGTCAAGAAACAGAGAGCAATGAGGGCTTGTGCTAGGTGTACTTTCTTCTTTTAATTCCACCCAGGATCTCATCCCAGGAATGGTGTCATCCACAGTAGGTGGGTTTCCATTTCGATTAACCTAATCAAAATAATCCCTCTGTTCTGGCTGGTTTTATGTCAATTTGGCATAAGCTAAAGTCATTTGGGAAAGGGGAGCCTTAATTGAGAACATTTCCCTACAAGATTGGCTTCTGGAGAAGCCTGTGTAGCATTTTCTTAATTGATGATTGATGTGGGAAATCCCACCTCATGGTGGGTGGTACCATTGATGGAATTTTGGTCCTGGTCCTGACATATATATAGAAAGTGGGCTAAGCAAACCATGAGGGGCAAGCCAGTAAGAAGCACTCCTCCACGGTCTCTGAATCAGTCCCTGCCACCAGATTTCTGCCTTGAGTTCATATACCGACTTCCTGGATGATGGACAGATACTTGGAAGTGTAAGCTGAAATAAACCATTTTCTCTACAAAATGCTTTTGGTCATGGTGTTTTATCACAGTGATAGAAACTTTGGATAGAAACACCTTACAAACATGTAACCTAACCTAGATAATCCTTCTCAGGTGTGACTGGAAGCTTGCTCCTGGACGATTATAGATCCTGTCAACTTCACCATTAACAAAAGTTGACAATCACGCACACATTTGACTCATCCACCTGCAAGCCAAGCCACATGTAATCATGAGAGAGAGAGAGAGAGAGAGAGAGACAGAGAGAGAGACAGAGAGAGAGACAGAGAGAGACAGAGATCGATTTAGGATAGTGGCCTTCAGACAGTCGAGGGTATCAGAATTGCCTGAAGGATTTAAGAGTGTAGACAGCTGATCCCTCTCCCAGAATTTCTGGCTCAGTATGCCTGGATAAAGCCTAAATGGGTTCTATTTAATGTATTTTTAGAAGTTGCTGATTGGTCTGGTCCCTTAAACAAATAGTGAGAGCTGTTAGCTACCCTGCAAATAGTTGTTCACTATTCTTTTTTCACCATAATTTAAATTCTTTATAAAGGCCTATATATTCTCTATCAGCTAGTCTTTAACTTACTCTGTTTATTTAAAAAAAGTTATATGTGTTTGTGGGGGTGGATATATGCCTATGAGAGCAAATATCCCAAGAGGAAGATGTCAGATCTTATGGAGCAGGAGACATGGGGACTTGTGTTTCACCTCATATGTATGTTGGGAACTAAACTCAAGTCCTCTGCAAGATCACTATGTGCTCTTAATCACTGAGCCTTTTCTTCAGTCTCTGACTTTGTTTACAACTTCGCTGTCCTTAGTGAGGGTCACACACACACACAAGTACTCACAAGTGCAACTGCATGTGTGTGTCAAATTCATAATCTTACTTTAAAGAATACATTACATACAATTTAATAATGATAAACAATGTATTTACCTTTGCTATATTCTAACATAATGAGTTGATTCTTACAGGAGGCTTTTGATCCTTTAAGATACATTTTTCTAAATCTTTATCTGTAATCAAAATCTCTGTCATATTTCCTTCCTTCCTTCCTTCCTTCCTTCCTTCCTTCCTTCCTTCCTTCCTTCCTTCCTTCTTTCCTTCCTTCCTTCTTTCCCTTCTATTCCTTCTTTTATGAGCCTATAAGAATGCACAAAAATCAGTCTTGTCTGTCTAGTGGCACAGGCCTGTATGTCACATTTTCAGTAGGCTGAAGCAGGTAATTTAATGAAATCTCTTCATGAACTTTAAAAAATGGGGGCTGTGAATTCAGCATTGTTGGTAAACTTCCAGCATTAGCATCACATGGAGGAGATTGTGGGGGTGCAGATCTATGATCCCATTTCTCAGGAAGTAAAAGCAGAGGGATTAGTAGTTTGAGAAAGTTCAAGGCCAGTCTGGGCTACATGAGATCCTCTCTTAAAATAATATAATGGTTTTAATTGAATTTAGTTTAAAAACTTAAAAAAAAAAAAAAGGTCTGTAGATATACCTTACTGGTAACCTGGCTTCCTAACATGTGATTATCTCTACTTTCAATCCCAGGTAACACACATACACACACACACACACACATCCCAAATTTAATCTTCAAAGACTAAGCCATAGAAAAATGGCCTTTCAATAAGGTAAGGTTTGTTGACTTCCAGTCCAGGCCATCTATAAAATAATGAATCAAACTTCAACTTGCAATGTTTGTCAACATCTTTGGTATAGGATCTTCCCCATAAAGAGCAGTTACAAATGTTCTGGTGTACAAGTAGATAAATGACGGGTAATTACAAAGCAAAATAATTAGAAATTAACAAATTTATTTCCTCAAAAATATTTCATTTAATTTAATCCTCAACTCATTTAATCAAGTTTATGCAGTCTATGTTTTAATTATGGACATGTCTATCAGGCAGCCTTCAAAATTCCTGAAAAACCTGACCTTTGGCGCTTTTGGACTTAACTGACTTCTACACAGCACTGCTATTGTTCTAAACTCTGCCACTGTGTTGTTCGACGTTCCCGCTTTGGTACCTGCTGCACACACCTTACCTTCGGATCCAGCTAACTGGGTCCTTCAGTAAAGACCCAATGGGGTCTCCTGCTGACAGACCTGTGCTTCTCTCTGTGAGCAAAAAGCCCCCCATCCTCCCACCCCCACCCTGAGGACCCCATCCTTTTCTCTGCTGTCCCCTAGTCACTGTGCTCTGTGGTAATTGGACTGCCAGACTAGAAGACCTGCAGCCTTCTTTAACTTGATGCCTCCCACCCATCTCTAAATGGGAAAAACAGTTCCAGCCTATTAGTTAAAAGTTCAA
The DNA here is from genome assembly GCA_902168405.1 of Peromyscus aztecus. Lineage (NCBI taxonomy): Eukaryota > Metazoa > Chordata > Mammalia > Rodentia > Cricetidae > Peromyscus > Peromyscus aztecus. Next base: position 18,179 of record CABHPQ010150380.1, read on the forward strand.
GTGGGCATGAAAGTAAAAGGTCAGGGACCCTCTGAGAACATGTTTTTTTTTTTTTTTTGGTTTTTCGAGACAGGGTTTCCCTGTGTAGCTTTGCACCTTTCCTGGATCTCACTCTGTAGCCCAGGCTGGCCTTGAACTCAGAGAGATCCTCCTGGCTCTGCCTCCCGAGTGCTGGGATTAAAGGCATGGGCCACCACCGCCCGGCAAGAACATGGGTTTTAAGACTCCTGGTAATTTTTTTTTAAAATTAGACTTCCACTATGTGGTTCTGGGAAACTGAACTCAAGTCATCTGGCTTGGCAGCAAATCCCTTTACTGGCTGATCCATCTTTGGAGTTCACACCTGAGATTTTGTTAACATTTTCTCTATCTTTTAATACTCCAACTAATTAAAGTTTTTGTTAAAGAATTAATGGTTATATATAGCCAAGAGACAGTAACACTGGAAGGCTACAAATACCTATATGCACACACACACACACACACACACACACACACACACACACAAATGCGTGTATATACACACTTAAAGACACATTTTGATGGTTAGCATTAAAGATCCACTTGATAAAACTAATCACCTGGGAAGAGAGTGAATTGAGTCTTTTTTAGCCTGGCCTGCAGCATGTCTGTAGGGGATTGTCTTGGATGTTAATTGAGGTGGGGTTATCCACTCTGAATGTAGTCTACACCATCACATTCGTGGGCCCTGAACTGTGCAGTGGAGAAGAAAGCTACTTGAGAATCAGAAGGCTAGAAAACTGCATTTATTCTCTTTGCTCTTGGCTGTAGCTACAATGTGACTACTTGAGTTCTTGCCTTGACTTCTCTGAAATGATGGATGATAATCAGGAATCATAAGCCACATAAACCTCTTGTTGCCAGATTTTTTTCATTTTACACAGCAACAGAAATTAACCTAGGATACACACACACACACACACACACACACACACACACACACACACAGGCACACATGCCTACCCACATACATGCATATATACATATAGAAAGTAAGAAAGCATTGATTTTACTTCACACAGTTGATACCTCATCAGCAACACAGAGCTTGGCAAAGGCATTTCCAGACCCTTACTGTGTGGCTCTTCCTTGGTGACTCCGCCCTTGTAGTCTAGCCCAGGTCGTGGGGTTTAAAGGCTCTATTTACAGACAAACCCATTCCTGGGCACCTGCAGGGAGAACTGACTCACCTCATAGTCGATATCCAAGACATCGGTCTCCCCCTTGGTCCGGAAGTGTTGCGTGTTCGTGTCCACAGTGAAGTTCGCCTGCTTGCCCACACGCTCCAGGAGAACCGAGTGCCAGTGCTGGTCATCCAGAAGGCTACCCAGCACGGCAGAGGGCGCGATGCTGCTGAGTCGGGCTTTGCTGTCATCTGCAGAGGGAGGAAGGCAGGATGGATTCTTAGCTCAGGCAGCTTTGAATCCTGCCCATCAACAGCACTGAGAACCAGGTACCTGAGGTTTCTTCAAACAAACCCAGTGTGAACTGTTCCTCGGCCGTGCAGACCAGCGGGCCTTTGCAGGGGTCACGCTTTCCCCTTAGATTCCAGAAACCAGATTTATATCGAATGATACACACCTCCACTTTCCCCCCCACAAAAAAAAACCGGTAATGTTTCTGGGACACCAGCAATTGCTTGGTGACAGGAATGCTTATCTGCTTATCGTATTGGTCACAGGAATAAAATTTAAAAGAGAAGTTTCCACGTTTAGAAAAAAAATAACTAAATTTATAGACTTTTTTTTTTAGTATTATGAATGAAGAAAGCGGATTTTGAAACAGCTGGGAGGAAGCCAGTAATCATACAGAGTATGTCTGTGCACACAGGAGCAGAGAGAAAGACATAACCATTCCAGAGGCAATTGTTGAGTGCCTACTGTTTGAACTGAGTCCTTCCAACAAAAGGGTTCTGGCTGCCAACACCACACAGAATTTGTCTCAACTTTAAGGGGAAGCTATCATTACTGACTCAATTTTTTAATTCTTCATAAACTTCATGTATGTGTGTATGTGCATGCCCAAGTGCTCATGCATGCTTTCATGTGTATAGAGTTGGTTCTCCCTTCCTTCATGTGTGTCCTCTACTATAACTCTGGCCATCAGGCTTGGCAGCAAGCACCTTTATACACTGAGACATCATTTGGGCCCCTGAAACAAAATTTTATTTTGAGAGAATAATTTCTGTCCCCACCCCCTCAGAATACGATAGCTAAGTGTATCTCTTTCTTGCACTGTGCCATCCTTGGCCCCACCTGTACTCACCTGTGCACAGGTGACATTCAGGGGTCAGGGGCAGCTAATCTCCCTGTGGGCTGCTCGCTCCTACCTCTGGTATGGCCTAATGGTGCTGTTTGTCTCACTGAGTAATGATGTCTGGCTTCCTGCTAAAGTTGGAGTGGGGATGCCCCACTTAGCATAGTTGAAAAGCAGGGCTGGTGAATTAATCTCTGATTCTGTTTTGTTGATTTACTATTTATTTATTCCACAAGCCTTGAATTCTCACCACTGTCAGATTATGCTAATGCCTTAATAAATAACTCCTTTTCTTCTTCCTGCCCTTCCTCTAAAAGACATTGTGATCGAGCAGTACTAGTCACGGTCATATAGAAAGAAGACGTGGAGAGAGGTGGAGCTCTCTCTTCTGAGACATCCAGTGTTGGCGTATTCCAGTAATAGTAGTTAGGATGGATGAGTACATAAACACAGACCAAAGGGGAAGTACACAGGAAGAGGGAGTGTCCACCCAGCTTGAAGGAAGTGGTGCCCAGACTGAGGGGTGGCAGAGACAATGGAAAGGTCCCTCAGCAGAGGAGAACTAGCTGAAAGAGCTGGATGAACCCTCCAGGACCCTGTGTATGAAACTGCTGCATTCAGATTAACACTGAAAGAAGTTTAGATAAGCAGCAATGTATGATTTGACATTCACTGCCATTTCAGCTCCTTTAAAAGTTATGCCAACTTAATCTCCTGCTATAATTTATGAGTGTCTGATATTATTATATTTCTGAGTAATTTTAACACATATTTCTTTGTTTAAGTGTGTGTGTGCATTTGTGTGTGTGTGTGTGTGTGTGTGTGTGTGTGTGTGTGTGTGTGTGTGTTCATGCCACAATGTACCTTTGGAGGTCAAAGTCAGCCTTCAATGTCAGCCTTCACCTTTCACGTTGGTGCAGCCACGTCTCTTGTTTGCCCCTGACTATCCCTGACTAACCAGCCCATAGGATTCCGGAGAGTCTCTTGTCCTTGTCTCCTACCCTGCAGTGAGAGCTGGAGTTATACAGAGTCTGTCTTTATGCCAATACTGGGGATGCAAACTCAGATTCTCACATTAAGGTGGCAAACGCTTTACACATTGCATTACCTCCCTCAGCCAATTCATGTGTATTTCTTTTGGCATGGATAGAGATAAAAAGAAATCTCTTCATTTTTATTTCCTTTTTGTGAGCCATATTCTCTGGCCTTTACCCATTTGTTTTTCCAACTATTTGCATTTAGTCCATTTTCTGTAATATACATTTTGAGGGTACCTTTCTGTTCTCTGACTTTTTTGTATGTTACTTTTTCTGTTTTATTTTAACACTGAAAATATTTTTTCTGTTGAAAATTTATTACTTGAGGATTGGGGAGAAGGCTTAGCAGTCTAAGCATTTGTTTTGCAAGCTCAGGGATCAGAATTCAGATCACCCACCCTAGTGAATGCCTGGCGGGTGTGCTGGCCCAGTGTAATTCCAGCCCTGGAGGTGGAGACTGAGGATTCCTGTGCAAACTGGCTCACAAGACTACCCATCTTACTGAGCTCTGCATTTGACTGAGACCCTTCCTGAATGTGTAAGGGGGAAGAACAGTCTAGGATGATGCCCAACATCACCTGTGGGCCTCCACATGCAGGAACACACAGGTGCACCTGCACCCGCATATATGTGTTCCCACCCACATGCAAGAGTAAAACCCCAGATTTACACATCTCTACCATGCTCATGTATGAAAAATAGAAAAAGGAAATAAAAGAAGCACAATGATTTCTCTTCTCTTTAACAGTCCATCCCCGCTTTGAGATCACAGAGAAAATCTCCAAGCGTGTTTAACCATTCATTCACTTTGAACTTAGAAACTGGTCCTTGCATTCTGTGGGAAGGCAGGCGGTTGGTGCTATCTGAACCCCACCCGTGCAGTCTCAGATGAACTTCTTAAGCAAACTTGGTCACCGAAGCTCCGACACAGCAAGCTGTTCTGTGAAGCTGAAGTTGGGACGTTAGACAGGGATCTTTAAGTCCTGGCCCTTTAAGCTAGTCATCTACATTCTTGAAATGTGTTCTATGGCAATAAATTAATATGTGGCTGAAAAATACTAATGATTTAAAAATTGGAGATAATGTTCAGTAGTTTGGAGAGAGATTAAACATACATGTAAAATCAACAAAAGGTTATTAGAGAGCTGTTGAAGTAGCATTTAGGAAGTTCTCATTGCATTTTTAAATATTTATGAGTGAAAACCACAGTGTTAGATAAAATTAAAAGTGACAGCTAACAAATAAATTATCCAACTACTTAAAATTCTTAATTTATGATATATAGAAGTAAAATAGAAATGTGTAAATGCATAACTAAATATAACTATACAAAACACTATACTCATTAAGTACAAAAATTTGCCACATCCAAAAGATTTTTCTTTTCTTCTGTGTTTTACAGTTAGAATAACTATTTTAGTATCTAGAAAGAACACTATTAAATTATATCATTAATCCTATGTGGATTACTGAATGCCACCTGAATTACAAGGAATTTCACGTGTGTGTTTCTTTGATGGCTGCAGGATAAATTCAGAGTCTTGAACATGTTGACCAGGTTCTTAATATCATCTACCACTGAGTTATGCCCATACTCACAGGTTCATTTTTATTACAGTGTTTACTGATTTATGGGATTAGTGTGAGTATGGGCATGCAATGATTGTGCATGTGTAGACCAGACAAAACATTGTGGGAGCTGGTTTTCTCCTGCCACCTCCTGGGTCCAGGGTTTGAACTCAGGTTGTCATCCTCGGCAGCAAGCATCATCACTCACTGAGCCATCTCACCAGCACACAAGTCTATTTCTTAACTGGTTCCAAAAGCGGAAGATAGCAATGAATTCCATCCATTCCTTCTTTGGTTATTTTTTTCACTAACACTCAGATATCCTACAATAAGGCAAATAAAAATTTATCTGATAAAATAACTGCAGAAAAATTCTGTTATTTGAGGATTCGTAGCTTAGAATTGTATTGATGAAGAGAGAACGATCATCTAATGAAGCCTCCCTAGAAATCTAGACTGTTGTTATGGAAACTGTAGAAAACACAATTCTCAGTGCACTATCATAGTCTTTATCTCAGGACACCTGTTTCTAGTTTTATCTCAGTTGCATTTGATGTTCAATTATCCCATTGTAACAGATTTTCAATTTATTAAGACAAGATAAAAATCCTCATGAACAGCTGAGAAGAATACAAATGAAATAATGAGGAAAAAGTTGGCTTTGGGGCCAGAAACATAAAGAATTATTTTTCTAATTAAATGGAACTTTTTTTTCTATTTAGTTTCAAGATGATGTAAGTACTACCTAAGCCTTATTGGAACGAACATGGTGAATGAGTGTTTGTACTTTTAAAAGATTTATTACTCTTAGGATTTTTATATTTTTATATGCATGAATATTTTGCTCACATCTGTGTTTGTGCAGCATCTTCATGCCAGTAGAGGTTAGAGGAGGCCCCTGAGTTCCTTGGAACTGAAATCATGGATCAAGGGTTGGGAACTGCTATGTGGGTCCTGGAAACTGAACCCAGGTAGTCTGTAAGAGCAAATGTGCTTTTATCTGTCCAGTCATCTCTCCGGCAACCCCTTAAAGATTTATTTTTTAGCATTTGTGTGTGAGTGTGTGTGTTTCTGCATCTGTGAGTATATATGTGAAGTTGAGTGCAGGTGCCTATGGAGGCCACAACAGCACCCTCAATCTTCTGGAACCAGGGTTACAGGCAGTGTGTGTGTGTGTGTGTGTGTGTGTGTGTGTGTGTACCTATGAAGGCTAGAAAATGGCATTGGATCTCCTGGTGATAGAGTTATAGGCAGCCCTAAGCTGCCTGACATGAATCCTAGGAACCAAACTTCAGTCCTCTGCAAGAGTAGGAAGTATTCTTAACCACTAGGCTATCTCTCCAAACTCCCCCATACATTGTTTAAAAAAAAGAAGTTAGTTTCAAAGAAGGTGTGTGACTTACACAAGGACACAGAGAACTAGTTACCACTTAGCTCTACCTGATCCAAAGCTAAAATTCTCTGCATTCTTCCTGTTGGCAAAAGATGATATTCCCATTCTTCCCCATCTCTGTGTTCTAACTACTGCATTTGGTTCTACTAGTCTGTTGTTTGTGAGCAGTGTTGCAGAGCAGGAGTGGCGGGCTTCAGAGAACAACTGGATGAATTGGAGAGCAGAGAGCTGTGCTGAAGGAAAATGGTGAAACACAGCGGCAGAAGGACATTATATAGAATGCCAAGGCAAATTATAACTCCATAGGTTAGCCAGGACCAGAAAAGCATGACTCCGTAGCAGTTTTTTATTATAGGCAGGACTCACAAGTGCTCTCCTAAGGATGCAAGTGAGAACACTAAAAACAAGGGAAGTGATTCCAGCTGGCTTGATCCCACCCCCACACCAGCTGCCCTCTCAAAAAGACAGGCCAAATCTCTGGGTATCACTAAAGCAACGAAATACAAATCTTTGTCTTAGGACATCCAGTGTGGGTTGTTCCATCCTTGCTTCTTACTGGTATCCAACTCCTGTGACTTTGCTACCATATAAAGGTGTTCTCATAGTGAGTTTGTGTGACACGGTTTAGATAGTGCATGGGTGCTATGTTTTAATTAAGATTACAAAGCTTGGAGATAAGTAGAAATATTTTTAAAGCAGGGATTGACAAGTACAACCTTTAGACCAATAGTGGTAATCCCATTGCTTAGTTGCTGGTAGGTGATAATTAATATTTACTGACAATTTTCCAGGATCTAGAATCATCTAGTAGACAAACCTCTGGGCATGTCTGTGAGGGAGTTTCTAGACTGGGTTGAGGTAGGAAGACCCAACTTAAATGTGAGCAGCAACTTTTCATGGTCTTGACACCAGGGGAGAATAGGGAGGAAGAAGTTTGCTGAGCACTGCATTCATCTCTCTCTGCTTCCTGACTGCAGATGCAAAGGGACCAGTGGCCATAGCTCCTTTGATATGTCTAACCCCCCATGATGGGCTGTGCCCTTGAGTTATGAGATGAAATAAATCCTTCCTTCCCTCAGTTGTTTTTGTTGGGTATTTGGCACAGCAACAGGTAATGGATACATAGTTCAACACATGCTTATTTCATAAGTTGCAGAATTTATGAAGTCAGCCTGGGATGCGTGAGACTTTGTCTCCCAACAAAATAAAAAAAATATTGTATAGGACCATCATGTGACATAAACAAAATATACATATGCACATATATATATTTAAGAGCCTAGATTTAGACTTTCAAAAAGTAGAAAACTGGAAAGAGATGCCTTTCAGAAGACTTGATGATTATTCTCTAAATACGTGTTAGTTGGCTTAATTAAATGCCTGAAATTCAAAGGAGCTATAAAATGAATGGTCACTGGTCTCTTCAGAGTTTGAGAAACTCACCATTGTCTTGATAAATTGTCATGCAGTCCATGGCTTTAGCTTCTGAACCCTGCCCCTAGCCCCCAAAGGACACCCAGCTATGCTAGTTTTCTATGATAAGATTCTCACTGCTCTACCTCTGTATGTGCTGGAATCACCCAACATTCCGCTTCAGTTCAAAGACATCAAACTCTTGTAAGGATGAGTAACCTGCATGCTCTGTTAATGTCCTGTTCAGTACTTAACAACAGATGCCCAGTCACACAACTCTTTGGCTCATTGATTGTCCACCTGCCTGCGTGGTTCTTACCTTTGTATTTCTACAGAGGGCAATTGCTGTGGGCAATTGAAATGAAACCCTTGAATGCTGGGATGGGAGCCACTCTACCCCCATGGACTGAAGAGTGAAATCTCATGCCTAGTTAGTAATTCTAAAAAAAAGTCAGTGCTCTATGCTTGGAAAGTAGGATGATGGCAGCTACCTAGTGAAATTTCACCACAGAACCAATTCTGCCTTCAAAGGACACACTGATAACTAGTTAATACAAACTGCTGCTTGAATAACAGTGTGCTATGTATGTGTCCAGTTTACCCCTTTTCTGTATTTTTACTATTTATTTACGTGTGTGTGTGTGTGTGTGTGTGTGTGTGTGTGTGTGTGCCAGAGGTCAATCTCTTGTGTGTGTGTGTGTGTGTGTGTGTGTGTGTGTGTGTGTGTGTGTG